>WBNM01024776.1:3652-13923 GCA_013399055.1 Ramphastos sulfuratus
ACTGGATGATCCTTGTGGTCCCTCCCAACCCTGACTGGTTCTATGATTCTATCCTCCTTCTCCATCTTTAGCTCCCTGCCTCGGTGCAGTGCTGAGCTGCAGACCCTGAATATCTTCAGAAACCAACTCTCTTTAGCTGAGCACTTGCCCAGACATGATGAGTCACATTGTGGTGACAGAGCAAGCCAGAAGGAAACTGCAAAAGAGGAATTTCTGTGGTAGCTGTTCCTGCTCTTTCATTGAAAGTCCAGCATCTCCCACCTATGAAATAATACCAACAGACTGGAAATACTCTGTAATGACAGGGCTGTTCTTCCTGTCTTGCTGTGCAGATGATAGAATTTTCACAGCAGAAATATCTTGTAGCAGAGGTGCTCCAGCCCCTGATTATTGTCATGGTCTCCTCTGGATCCACTCCATCAGGTCCATGTCCTTCCTGTGTTGAGGGCTTCAGAGCTGGATGCAGTACTCCAGGTAAGGTCTTACCAAAGCAGAATAAAGTGACAGAATCAGCTCTCTGAACCTGCTGGCCACAGAAATGACTGGAGAGCTGCAACACCTCTGCTATGAGGACAGGCTGAGAGAGCTGGGGTTGTTCAGCCTGCAGAAAAGGCTGCTCCAGGGAGACCTAATAGCAGCCTGCCAGTACCTGAAGGAGGCTACAAAGGTGCAGAGAGACTGTTTGAGAAGGTTTGCAGGGATAGAACAAGGGACAATGGTTTGAAATGAGAGAAGAGCAGATTTGGATTGGAGGATAGGAACATGTTCTGCACCATGAGGCTGCTGCAACACTGCAACAGGTTGCCCAGGGAGGTGGTTGAGGCCCCATCGCAGGAGATATTCAAGGTAAGGCTGGACAAGGCTGTGAGCAGCCTGATCTGGTGGAGGATGTCCTCCACTAGGGGGTTGTACTGGATGAGCTTTGGAGGTCCCTTCCAGCCCAAACCATTCTATGATTCTATGTCTGAACTGTCAAAAAGGAGATGGGAAAGGGGCATAATGCCCTCTGCTCTGCCTTTCGAGGAGGTTGTGGTGGGAAATGTTCTCTCAAGCTATTTGGCTACAAAATCTGTCTTTCCTCATGAAATAAATAGAATTTATAGATTATTTTCTCTTCTTATTTATAGATTATTTTATCTTCTTAAATGCTTAATTCCCTCTTTTTGATGACATCACTTCTGTCTTATATTCCAGAAGACAAAAGGCTGCTGTCAGCAGAGCAGAGCTGAGAAGCAGAACCAACATGAAGGCACTGAAGTGTGAGCAACTAAAGAGGGCACTTGGAGAATTATGAGAGGCAGTGTCAAAAATGGAGGTAAATATAAACTCAGTTGTCCCTAATGTTAGCTCTAATAAAGCTCCAGGTGCACAGCAGTGAGCATCTGTGTACCTACCAATCAAACCTCTGCTGTGCTGGGCACTTCACTGGGCTTTGAGGGTGACTAGACCCAACCCTGTGATCTCTGTTGGCTGGGGAGCAACAGGTGTCAGAATAAAAACTGGTTTGAGGTGGTTGCATCTGTCCCCAGTTTCCAGCAAGGAGCAGGAGAGCTCACAAAAGGGGTGGAGACACAGTCCTGGGGAGTCAGGTGGTGATGATAATAGCTATATTGTTAGGGCTGGAACAAGGAAATTAAAGATTTCAGCTGGGGAGAGCAGAGAACTGTGTTGGGGGAACCTCAAAGAGGCTCCATCTTGATCAGCCCCACAGGACAAAACAGAGAGCAAACTCCCTGGGTCTGACTTCCAGTCCTGTAGCTTCTCTTGCTTCAGTTTGAGCAGCACACAGCCTCCAGCTGGGCATTGGTCTCAGCTTATTCACACCAGTAGGTGAGAGCTTTCATCTGGTCATTTCTTGCAGTCCATCTGACTGAAATGGGACCAGACTGAGGTCAGTAACTGAGGAGCTGCTGGTCTGGCTGAGTGATCCTGAAGGCTGGAGAACCTCCTCTGTGGGGACAGCTGACATAGTTGTGGCTGTTTTAGCTCAGAGAAGGCTCTGGGAAGACCTTAGAGCAGCCTTCCAGTACCTGAAGGGGGCCTATAAGAAAGCCAGGAAGGGACTTCTTACAAGGGCTTGTGACAGGATGAGAGGGGAAGGATTGAAGCTTGAGATTTAGACTGGAAATTAGGAAGAAATTCTTTCCAGTGAGAGTGGTGAGACACTGGCACAGGTTGCCCAGGGACACCATGGATGCCTCCTCTCTGGAGGTGTTCATGGCTGGGTTGGATGAGGCCTTGAGTGACCTGGTCTAGTGAAAGGTCCCCCTTGCCATCCATGGCAAGGAGATTGCAATTAGATGATCTTCAAGGTCCCTTCCAACCTAAACTATTCTGTGAATCAGTGTTGTGGTATGACTGGCAATTTGTGAGACTGACACCACTGCTGCCTGGCACGTTCCAGCAGCAGCAAGGGGAGAAGGTTACTCACCAGCCCATTACATTGGTTTGCAGATTCCTGATGGCTTTTTCATGGTAACCTTACTTAGAGGTGTCAGAGTCCAGAACTCTCAGTACCCAGAGATCCTTGTGATTGCTCCAGTAGGAATTAAAATACAAAGAAAGCTGGGAAAGCTCTGACACTTTGTTAAAGAGGGTGAGAAAAAGAAGGAAAGGTAGAACAGGAGGAATTAGTGGAGGTAATTAATCAAGGAGAGAAGAAAGGAGATGCCTTGAGCAACCAAGTCTAGTTGAGAGCCTTCCCTGCCCATGGCAGAGGGGTTGGAGTAGGTGATCTCTAAGGTCCCTTCCAACATAGGCCACTCTGGGATTCTAGGAGAGGGAAAAGAAAGAGAGAGAGAGCACAATGCTTCAGTCTAGCCTGTTTTGCTGACCTTGAGGTGGTAGGTGAAGATCCACTGAGGTCTTCCTTGGTAGATGCACACTGATCAAAATATGAAGTAGGCATAGTCACAAAATGAAGAAAGGAACTCAGGGAAAACACAGAACTTATCTCTTCCCATTGCTCTTAACTTCCTTAAGCAGCAGGTCTCACCTCAGGCCAGGGAGGGCAGGGTCCTTGCTGCATGCCACACTTCCCCCCTCCAGGCAGACCTTTCTCACTCCATGCCCCAGGTTACAATATTATCACCACAGTTTTGAGCCATTAAATCCTTCTAGGAGGAGGCAGGTCCTACAAGAGGTCACTCTGCCTCTAGGGAGTGCATGAACGAGGGGATAAGTAACTTGCTGCTGAAGAGCAGCAGCAGCGCAAAGTGTAGCCTCACATCTACCCATAGCATCAGTCAGGGTTGGAAGGGGCCACAAGGATCAGCCAGTTCCAACCTCCCTGCCATGGACAGGGACACCCTACCCTAGATCAGGCTGCCCACAGCCTCATCCAGCCTGGCCTTAAACGCCTCCAGGCATGGGGCCTCAACCACCTCCCTGGGCAACCCAGGCCAGGCTCTCACCACTCTCATGCTCAAGAACTTCCTCCTCACCTCCAGCTTTGCTCCATTCCCCCCAGTCCTGTCACTCCCTGATAGCCTAAAAAGTCCCTCCCCAGCTTTTTTGTAGCCCTCTTCAGATCCTGGAAGGCCACAAGAAGGTCACCTGGGAGCCTCCTCTTCTCCAGACTGCACAGCCCCAACTCTTTCAGTCTGTCCTCACAGCAGAGCAGCTCCAGCCCTCTGAGCATCCTCATGGCCCATCTTTATCAGACATTAGGGTTAAACTAGCACCATCCATGCTGATTTTCCTTGACTGTTTGGGCTGCTAGTTTTAATGCAGAAAACCACCTGCAGCTAATCCAGAACTAATCACTGGCTTCTGCCTGGCAGCAGAAGGAAAACATGATTGCATATACAGGTATACAAAAAGAGCTCAACTGATCAAAAGTCTTTCAAGTAGTTAAAAAACATGTCTCATTTGTTGCACTTGGAATCCACACCAGACCAGGAAACACTTGGCTATTTCTTTCCCACCACGGTAAGCAGTGCACTACAGCTCATTATCACATTCCTGCCTGGGCAGATAATAGGCATGGCTGGTAAAGAAGCATTTCAAATTCAATGCCATAAAAGGTGATTCATGTTTACTCAGGGTTGTTCAGTAGCAGTAAAAACCAATCATGCATTCAGCTTGTGCAGATATAACACACAGAAACACTGCTCAGAACAACAGGGTGCTCCCCGTTTCAAAACAGGAGGACCCAGTAACAAGCACCTGATGGAAAATGGTTTTGCTAGCAACTGGGACTCAGAATGTTGTTAGAGGTGAAGTAAATAATAATCTGGTGGAGGACATCGCTGCTGACTGCAGGGGGATCGGAATAGATAAGCTTTGGAGGTGCCTTCCAACCCAAACCATTCTGTGATGCTATGATTCTACAGTTGTGGCTGTAGGTTCATAACAAACAGCTGCCACAAGGCTGCTTACTGCTCTCACACCAGCCTCAGAAGTCTCCTGCTCGCCGTGGTCGAGCGTGGTGTTTTGCAATGTGAAGAGGGACAAGTGGCCCTGTGCTTTGCGTCACTAACCAAACCACTGCAACTCAAACACAGGATCAAAATTCAATGACAACTGACTCTGAACGAGGACTGGGCTGAAGGAGGCATTCCTAAAACAAAGAAAGAAAGGACAACCCCAGAGAGAGCTAGGTGGAGAGAAAATTGTTTGGAGAAAGAAATGGGAAAGGGCATTGCCTTACAGTGGCAAGGAGATGTTAGGGACTCCTGCTCACATTGGTCTGTGGCTGTGAGGAAAAGCTGCAAGGCTTTGAGTACCCCAGGCCTTGATTTCCCAGGCACACTGCAGGGAAATGTGCTTCCACTCCTGGCAGAGCCAGGTATGTTTGGAGATGGGAGATTTCTTTAGTTAATGAACCAGCAGAAGTGATGCTATCTCAAGCATATCACCAAGTCACCACCAGCTTTCTCCATCTTAACAAAACTCACCCAAACTTTGCCCTCTGCCCCATCGTTTTGCCCTTGCAAAGCACAATTTGTCCATTAAAGCCACGCAGGAGCCCTCCCTGCTGAGTGTGTGCACCCCAATCCATGGCCATGGCAGGTGAGATCCCAGCCAACCTCCAGCTGCTCTTGAGACAGGACAAGAGGAAATCACAGCATGTCGAGGATTGGAAGGGACCCCAAAGCTGCACCAGGGGAGGTGGCCTCAAGTTGCACCAGGGGAGGCTTAGATTCGGTACTACTTAAAAGGGTTCTCACCCACTGGCACAGGCTGCCCACGGAGGTGGTTGAATGCCCGTGCCTGGCGGTGTTTAAAAGAGCGGCGATGCGGTGCTGAGGGATACGGTTTTAGCACCAGCCTTGGCTTGGAGCTACGAGAATGGTTTGACTTGCTGATCTGAAAAGGTCTTTTCCAACCAAAACTCTTGACGCCGNCCAGCGGCACCGCCCCGGCGCGCCCCCCGCGTCCCTCGCCTCTCCGCCGCCGCTGCCCCGGTCGCGGGCACGGCGGACTTTGAAGAGGGTTTTCATCCCTGGCAGCGGCGCCCGGGGAGGGGGAAAGGCAGGAGAAGGAAGGAGGGGCGAGGCTGACAGGGCAGGGCAGGAGTCGGGCGAGGTGCCGGTTCGAACTGGAAAGGAACCGGTCCCAGTCCAGTCGGGGAGGCGGCGGCGGAGCCGGCAGCGCTCAGGGAGAGCACAGCGGCCCCGGGCCGAGCAGCCGCCGCCCGCCATGGGCACGGAGCCTGGGGTCAGTCCCGCGGCCTCGGCCGGGAGAGAGGGGCTGTGGGCCCGGGGGTGCAGCTTGTGGAAGGGCAACGGGGGCCGTTCGGTGGGGGAGGACATGCCCGGTCCCAGCCGCCGGCACCAGTGGGAGAGGAGGACTGGGAGAGAAGGGAGCGGTGCGTGGATGGCTGGGGAGCAGCCCCCCGGGGTGGGGAGTCGGGGAGGAGGGAGAGGAGGTGGAAGTAACGAGGATTTGGGAAGACAGTGATATAAGAGCCTGGTTTTGTACCGGGGACGGCTTCTCTGAGCTGGGATTTTGCAGAGCTGCTCCCTAATTCTGAGTTTGTGCTGTAGAGTGGGTCTGTGAAGATGGCAGAAGGGGAAAAAACAAGGCAATGGAAGCAAGAAGAGGAGCAGCAGCAGAAAGAGGAGCAGGAAGGTCTGATCGAATTCTACAGTTCCTACCAGGAGCTCTTCCAGTTCTTCTGCAGCAACACAACCATCCACGGGGCCATCCGCCTGGTGTGTTCCAAGCAGAATAAGATGAAGACAGCCTTCTGGTCTGTCCTCTTCTTTCTCACCTTCGGCTTGATGTACTGGCAGTTTGGAATCATCTACAGAGAGTACTTCAGCTACCCTGTCAACCTTAACCTCAACCTCAACTCTGACAGGCTGACTTTCCCAGCTGTGACTCTCTGCACCCTCAATCCATACAGGTAAGAAATAGACTCCCAGAACTAGAATCAGAATCCTGTAGGTTGGAAAAGACCTTTAAGATCATCCAGTCCAAACATTCTCTAACTTGCCCAAGGCTGATGCTAAACTGTGGCCCTCAGCACATCTTCTGCCTCTTTGTAACACCTTCAGGCATGAGGATTCAACCACCTCCCTGGGGAGCCTCTGCTTGAGAACCTTTTTAGTGAAGTTTCTTCTGATTTCTAATAAGTAACCTAAACCTGCCCTGGTGTAGGACGAGGCCCTTTCCGTTTGTCCTATCACTTGTTACTTGGGAGAAGAGACCAATTACCACCCCCCTTTTAGTTAGCCTTATAGAGGGAGGAGGTCTCCTCTCAGCTGCTGGCCACCGATGCTGCAGGACATTCAGATTAAGGCATGTGAGTTTTGCAGCAATTCTTGGTGTTGTGTATTAGCAGGCTGCACTGTAGACTGCTACAGGACAAAAGCAGATGCATTTACATCTCTCCTACTAGGATCATAGCCTCCAGCAAGTGGTTGGATTTGTCAGCTGGCACCAGGAATGTCCTGAATCACCCCAGCAATTTTTTTTTTTTTTTTTTTACTCTGAGCTGTTTATGTGCACCCAGCCCTAAACCACCTCCTCGTACAGGTACAGTGCCATCCGGAAGAAGCTGGATGAGCTGGATCAAATCACCCATCAGACCCTGATGGACCTTTATGGCTACAACATGTCCCTGTCACGAAGCGACTGGTCGGTGCCAGGCACGCAGAAGCGCAGCTCCAGGAGCCTGCTCCATCAGGTGCAGCGCCACCCGCTGCGCAGGCAGAAGAGAGATAACGTCAACGTCGTCAACTTGCCAGAGAACAGCCCCTCAGTGGACAAGAACGACTGGAAGATTGGCTTTGTTCTGGTGAGGTCCCAAGATACCTTGGGTCTTACCCACTCTGTTCCCTGCCTAGCTGCTTTTGCCTTATTAGACCTCTGGCATGCCTTTTTCTGTGTAGAAGTCTGATTAAGCTGCCCTGGCTTTTTCTAATGACAGATGAAGGTAGAGCTGAAGCCTTTGCCCAGTGTAATCCTACTCCCCAAGTCCTGTCCCTGGCCACATGGACCCCAGGAGACTCATCCACATCAGTGGCCATATTTTCCTAAGTAGCACTGGGAAACTTTGTTCTTCCTGAAGGCTACATCAGAAGTGCATTTGCCTTTGGAGAGCCATTTATTAGCATTATACCACAGTGTTGCTCAATAATAGCAGAGAGGAAAGTATTGGATGACTCTGGGCCATGTGAAAAGTGATCTTGGCCACATTTGCTTCTAGGTTGCAGCTTCTTTGCCTGAGGGTATCTGTGTCAGCAGTTGAAAAGGCATTGAAGGACTGATGACTTGCAGTTAACTGGAGTTCCCACAGGGTCACAACGGGTTTTTTTTCTGGACACACCCAGAAGGAAGAGCTCTCCACCAAGAATTTAAAATTTCTGGGTTTATACCATGTAGAACTTGCACGCAGTAGATCCCCCTGCACACCACTTCTTGCCCTCCTGGGTTTTACTCACACTTGCTCATTCCTGTGGTGTTTCCCATTCTCAGACAAGCTCCTCTGGGTTTTTTTTTCCCCCATCCTGCTGGATGGTCTTGTGTGAGAGCGCAGGAGTCCTGTGAAGCTCTCAACTCCCTCGAGTTCATCTCTTCCCACACTGAGGGAGCACAGCAGGTGCTCAGCCACAGCCTCACCTCCCAGAGGTGACTTCCCTGACATGGCTTTCTCCTTAACAGTGCAGTGAAAACAACAAGGACTGCTTCCACCAGGCGTACTCCTCGGGGGTGGACGCGGTGCGGGAGTGGTACAGCTTCCACTACATCAATATCCTGGCACAGATGCCTGATGCAAAAGCCCTGGATGAGTCTGACTTTGAGAATTTCATCTATTCCTGCCGCTTCAACGAGGCAACCTGTGACAAGGCGTAAGTGCTGCGAAGGTCCTGCTGAGTCTTCCTGAAAACAATCCTGGTTTGTGCCTGAAGGGAAGCCAAGAAACCCACATTAGAGAACATCCCAAGCTTGGATTGTTCCTTGTTTAGTTCCCATTGCCTCAGATTGTTTCTTGAGGCTTTCGTAGGATGGGTTGGATTGGAAGTGACCTCCAAAGGTCATCCTCCAAAGGTCATCCAGTCCAGCCCCCCTGCAGTCAGCAGGGACATCCTCCACTAGAGCAGCTTGCTTACAGCCTTGTCCAGCCTTACCTTCAGTACTTCCAGGGATGGGACTGGGCAACCTGTTGCAATGTTCCACCACCTTTGTGGTGCAGAAGTTGTTCTTAAGAAATCCTGTGGGTTCTGCTCACCAGGGTCACAGTTTCTGGGACCTGAAGGTGTGAAGCTTGGAGAATTGTTCCTCCTTTCCTTGTGTTTCACATAAATGCAGTAATTACACTGGTGCAAACCCGAGTGGGTGCTGATGTACAATGTAAAATTCTCTATTCTCTTCTCTGCAGTGGTGAACTGGTACAGACTAGCTCACATACAGGAGGAGGAGGAGAGAGTTGTCACAAAAATACAATTGAAAACCATAATCCCACTCCTGCCACTATTGGTCCAAAAAGCCTCAAAGAGGTAGTGGAGTGAAACCCATCAGTAAAGGAGGAAGAGGGGTAGGAAGAGCTAAGAGTTTGCAAGTCCTGCTGAAACCCATTTTGGTTCTCTAGATTTAGCAGTATGAAAAACCTGGTGTCAAAGCCTGTCCAGCTCCAGGACAGTTTTTGACATCACATTTTAATTGCTTTCCCCTACTTGGAGAAATTGACACAGCAAAACCTGCCCACCTGCTGTAAGCCCCTGTCTCTGCAGGTGGAGAACAGAGTTGCCTCCTTTCAGAAAGCCTTCCCCTTGGTCTCACAGCTGTTCTCACCCCACCTGAACATTTCTGTCTCCCTCTCAGGAATTATACCCACTTCCACCACCCTTTGTATGGGAACTGCTATACCTTTAATGACAACAGCAGCAGCCTGTGGACATCTTCGCTGCCAGGGATCAACAATGGTAGGTGAGAGGTACTCCTTGGTGAGTAAGGAGGATAGCTCAGCTGTTTTCTCTGGGAGATTGGGCATCCTGCTGTGCCTGGTACTTGTAGCATCAGATTGCAGCCCTTCTCTCACCCAAGCTCTGCTTTCACCCATGTGAAGATGGGTTGTCTCATGAATGTAGCTGTCCATCACTGCTACCCCACTGACTCTCTCTCCCATCTCTGCCTGACCATTATGTCCACTGCTCCCTCTGGACCTGTGCTGGCCTTTCCTGAAGTCCACTATTGAGCTGTAGTGCTGTACTCCTGAGAGCCTGGATTTCATGTCCTCCTTCTCCATTTTCCTGTTTCCAGCAGCTGACCTGTTTGTGTTCACAACACCTCCCAAAGCCCTGGAGAGGTCTCAGGCTTTTTCTCCATCTGTGTCTCTGTTCCCAGTCCTGTTGTTTATAAGCCACAGTGAAGTATTGCAATTTTCTTTTGGCCTTTCCTGGAGCCTCGAGCTTTGTCCTGGCCTGCCTTTGGCCACCCTCCAATGCTGCCTAGTTTTGGTGCAGCCCTGGTTGATACTGACATTGAACTGTTGGAGCAGGTCCAGAGGCCACAAAGGTGCTCAGAGGGCTGCAGCAGCTCTGCTCTGAGGACAGGCTGAGAGAGTTGGGGCTGTGCAGCCTGGAGAAGAGAAGGCTTCCAGGAGACCTTAGAGTAGCCTTGCAGTATCTGAAGGGGGCTACAGGAAGGCTGGGGAGGGACTATTGACAAGGTCTTGCAATGACAGGACAAGGGGCAATGGGTTTGAACTGGCAGAGGGGGGATTGAAACTGGATGTTAGGAGGAAGTTGTTTGCAGTGAGGGTGGTGAGACACTGGCACAGGTTGCCCAGGGAGGTTGTGGAGCACATTCTGTGCTTCTGT
>WBNM01024780.1:0-11206 GCA_013399055.1 Ramphastos sulfuratus
CCAGGTGCCATAGCCACAGGTTTTTTGAACCCTTCCGGGGATAAGGACTCCACCACCTCCCTGCGCAGCCTGTGCCAATCCCTGACCGCTCTTGCAGCGAAGAACTTTTTCCTCCTCTCCAACCTAACCCTCCCTTGGCACCATTTCAGGTGTTTCAACGGGGCAGAGACGCGGCGGCTGAGCAGCAGACTGCGCAGCCAGAGCGCGGCAAGACTCTATAAGCTCCAAAGCCTTCTCCGTCGCGGAGAGATCTCAGTCCCCGACAGCCGCAGCCCGCCCAGCTGCGGCGGGCTCGGCGCCTGCGCGGCGCCGCCCCGCAGGGGGGCGGCGGGAAGATGGCTGCGCTGCTGGCCCGGCTCTGCCGGGGCTGCCCCGGCCTCCGGGCTGCCCGCTTGCCCCTCGCCGCCACCGTTACCGCCGCCCCGCTGCCGTGCCTGCCCTCCGTTCCTTCGGCGCCGCCGCCGCGACTGCTCAGCTTTTCGGCAGCCGAGCTGGTGCGGGCCGCGCCGGGCCCGCTGCAGCCTTACCTGCGCCTAATGCGGCTGCACCAGCCCGCCGGTGAGCGGGGCCGGGCGGTAGGCGCGGGAAGGGCCGGGCCGCTCGGGATGGGGGTCGAGCCGTGTTAGCGGGGGTCAGCTGCCGCTGCGGCGCTGCGTCCTTAGCCACACGCGGGGCTGCGGAGGGCGCTGCGGGCTGGGACGCGCTCCGCGCTGCGGCGGCCAGCCCGCGGGGAGCCCTGCGCCGGGGGCCCGCGGGGAGCCTTGCCCCGGGTCCCGCGGCGCTTCTCGGCGGCCAGGCGCACCCTGCCTTCGGGCTTGGGCTCGGCCAGAGGAGCCCGGACCGGCTGTGCGCTGCCAGTGCAGGGCGGCGGAGCTGCCGTGGTGCCCCCGCGGCTTGCCGCTCACCCGTGCCCCGCTGAGTGCGGGCTGCGGTTGTGTCTCGGCAGGAACGTGGCTGCTGTACCTGCCGTGCAGCTGGAGCATCGCGCTGGCGGCCGCGCCGGGCTGCCTGCCGGACGGGCGGATGCTGGCCCTGTTCGGCGTCGGGGCGGTGCTGATGCGCGGAGCAGGCTGCACCATCAATGACATGTGGGACCGGGACTATGACAGAAAGGTTAGCGCTGCCGAGCCCCCCGGGGAAGCGAGTCGTGAGCCGCCGTGTCTTGGGAGGCCTTACCGTACAGGCGCTTAAATCCGGCGTCTTCTGCCGCACGGCTTGCTCAAGTGCTGTCCAACCTGGCCGCAAACGCTTCCGGGCTTGGAGCCTCCACAGCTTCTCTGGGCAACCTGTGCCAGTGCCTCACCACCTGCCATGGGCAAGAACTGCTTCCTCGTGGCTCATCTAAATCCAACTTCTCCCAATTTGAAGGTATCAGCCTTCATCCTGTCACTCCATCCATGGTCAAAAGTCCCTCCCCAGCTATCCTGCAGCCCCTTCAGCTACTGGAAGGTTGCTCTGAGGTCTCCCGGAAGCCTTCTCTTTGCCAACCTGAACAGCCCCAACTCTCCCAGCCTGCACCTAGGGGAGGTTCTCCAGCACTCTGATCACTTCTGTGGCCTCCTCTGAACCCACTCTAACAGTTTCAGGTGTGGTCTTAGCAGAGCAGAGGGGCACAATCCCCTCCCTGCCCCTGCTGCCCACACTGCTGGGGCTCAGCCCAGCACAGAGTTGGTTTCTGGGCTGCCAGCTCACCTTGCTGGCTCATGTTGAGCTGTTCCTCACCCAGCACCCCCAGCTCCTTCTCCTCAGCACTGCTCTCTGCCCATTCTCCACCCAGCCTGGCTCTGTGCTTGGGATTGCCCTGACCCAGCTGCAGGACCTTGCGCTTGGCCTTGTTGAGCTTTGTGAAGTTGGCTCGGAGTCACCTCTGCAGCCTGCGCAGGTCCCTCTGGATGGATCTCTTCCCTCTAGGGTGTCACCACACCACGCTGCTTGGTGTCACTGGCACATTGGTGAGGGTGCCTTGATCCAGCTGGTTGATTAACCAAGCCCATGTCCACTCATCTGCAGCATCAGCAGGGATATTTGTGGTTGCAGGCAGAGGGCCCCAGCTGCAGCAGAGTCTCCCTGTCTCTCTCTGACCCCACTGCAGTTCTCCTGCCTATGTGTGCTCCCAGGGCAGCAGAACTGGTTGCTATTTTCAGGAGGAGTCCTTCCCAGAATAGTGTTAATTGCTGCTTGACAAGGGCTGTTGAGGGCTGTTTACCCAACCCTGAGCTAATCTTGTTCTGTTACTTTGCTTTTTTCCTTTCCTTATTGTTCAGAAGAGGAAGTAAGCAAAAGGCAGGGCTTGTGGTCTAGTGGAGTGGCTGGAAAGCTGCCTGGCAGAGAAAGGCCTGGGGGTGCTGGTGACATCAAATGAACGTGAGCCAGGGTGTGCCCAGGTGGCCAAGAAGGTCACTGCCATCCTGGCCTGGATAAGCAATGCCAGCTCGGAGCCTCCACAGCTTCTCTGGGCAACCTGTTCAGTGCCTCACCACCCTCGCCCCCGAGGGTGCTTCCTCATGTCTCCTCTCAATCCAAGTTCACAGGATTACAGGATGTTAGGGGTTGGAAGAGACCCAAAGATATTATCCAGTCCTACCTCCTGCCAGAGCAGGACCGTACAGTCTAGCTCCGGGCACACAGGAACACATCCAGACAAGGCTGGAAAGGCTCCAGAGAAGGAGACTCCACAACTTCTCTGGGCAGCCTGTGCCAGGACTCTGGGACCCTTACAGTCAAGAAGTTCCCCCTTGTGTTGAGCTGGAACCTCCTGTGCTTCAGCTTCCATCCATTGCTCCTTGTCCTATCCCAGGCAGCAAGTGAGCACAGCCTGGCCCCCTGCCGTCAGATATTCATAAACATTGATTAGATCCCCTCTCAGTCTGACTAAGCAGCCACAGGTCCCTCAGCCTCTCCTTAGCAGGCAGTGCTCCAGTCCCCTCATCATCCTTGTAGCCCTCTGCTGGACTCTCCAGTCCAGTTCTTCCACTTTGAAGCCGTTGCCCCTTGTCCTGTCCCTCCATGCCTTGGCATGACTTGTCCCTCTGTGACTTGGCAGTGTCTTTTTCGAGGCACAGTGAGGCACTGGCACAGGTTGCCTGGAAAAGTTGTGGAGGCTGCAAATCTGGAAGTGTTGAAAGCCAGGTGGGATGAGGCCTTGAGCAAGCTGGATCAGTGAGAGGTGTCCCTGCCCATGGCAAGGAGTTGGATCTAGATGTTGTTTAAGGTCCTTTCCAAGCCTAACCATTGTCTCATTCTGTCATTCACTTTGTTTCTGCCTCTGCTTTCACAGCCTCCATGCTTCTGTTCCAAGCACTGCTGCTTAGCAGCCCAGGTAGTGCCCATGGTTCCTATCAGTGAAGAAGTCCCAGTTCATGCTTCCTATGCCCCCTTCCTCTTTTTCTTGATGCTTATGTGCCAGTGGTGTGACTCTGAGCTCTACAATCCATTGTAAGGGCATTTGGTGAGGCATTGGCACAGGCTGCCCAGGGAGGTGGTGGTGGAGTCCCCATGCCTGGAGCTGTTCGAGAGACCTGTGGCACTTGGAGGACTTTGAGGGGATGGAGCAGGTCCAGAGAAGGGCAACAAAGCTGGGGAAGGGTCTGGAGAAGAGGGCTGGGGAGTAGCAGCTGAGGGTGGTTAGTATGGAGGAGGAGGCTGAGGGCAGAGCTCCTTGCTCTCTGCAGCTCCCTGAGAGGAGGCTGCAGTGAGGTGGGATTGGGCTCTGCTCCCTAGGCTCAGGTTACAGAAGGAAGAGGAAATGTCCTGAAATTGTGCCAGGGGAGGGTTAGGTTGGAGATGAGGGAAAATTGCTTTGCTGCCAGAGTGATCAGGGATTGGCACAGGCTGCCCAGGGAGGTGGTGGAGTCCCCTTCAGGTTCAGAAACCTGTGGCCATGGCACCGTGGTTTAGTGGCCACGGTGGGGTTGGGTTTGCTGGGTTGGACTGGATGATCTCAAGCCTTAAGGGTTGTATGCATTGGTTGTGTTTGGGTTGATGTTAACATTATTCCTTCCATGCTCAGGTCACAAGGACAGCAAGCAGGCCCCTAGCAGCTGGAGATATCTCCACTTTTCAGTCCTTTGTTTTCCTTGGAGGACAGCTTAGCTTGGCACTCTGTGTGCTGCTCTGCCTGAATTACTACAGGTGAGGGATTGGTTCTCTTTGGGTTTTTACCCCTTTGGGTCCTGGCAGGCTGCTCTAAGGTCTCCCTGCAGCCTTCTCTTCTCCAGGCTGAGCAGCTCCAACTCTCTCAGCCTGTTCCCACAGCAGAGGTTCTCCAACCCTCTGATCATCTTAGTGGCTTCCTCTGGACCCTCTCCAGCAGCTCCAGGTCCTTCTTGTGCTGGAGACCCCAGAAGTGGAGGTGTGGTCTCAGCAGAGCAGAGGGACAGAATCCCCTCTCTGTGCTGCTCCTCTCCCTGCTCTGTATGCAGCCAGCACAGGGTTGATTTCTGGGCTGCCAGAGACCATTGCTGGCTCCTGGGGAGTTGTTCATCACCCCCCTGCTGTTTCACTGTGTCTTGACGTCTGTAGAGAGGCAAAGAATAAACCCCTTGGTGCTTTCTGCAGCATCCTTCTGGGAGCAGCCTCCTTGTCACTGGTGGTCACCTACCCTCTGATGAAGAGGATCACATACTGGCCACAGTTATTTTTGGGTGAGCTGGAGCTATTTTTACTCCTTTTTTTGTTTTTTTTTTCCCTTCATTTGTAGCTCTGAGGGTGTTTTACAAGTCAGTAACTGAAGCAACCTATTGTTCTTAGAACTTGATGGGTTTATATAAATTCCCTGCCTTATTTTGTATACTTTTAACAACAGTAACTTAGAGGCAAAGGTCTGCTCTGCCAGAAGCTTTTGTGTAACAGCTGAAAGTTGATTTGGTTGAGTTCAGCTTTTTGGTTTTGAGAGGTTAAAAATTGATTCCTGATTTTGACAACCTAACCCTCCCCTGGCACAATTGCAGACCATTTCTTCTCCTCTCACCTGGGACTAGGGAGCAGAGACCAATCCCACCTCACTGCAGCCTCCTCTCAGGGAGCTGCAGAGAGCGATGAGCTCTGCCCTCAGCCTCCTCTTCTCCACACTGCACACCCCCAGCTCCCTCAGCTGCTCCTCCCCAGCTCTCTGCTCCAGACCCTTCTCCACCTTCCTTGCCCTTCCCTGTACCTGCTCCAGCCCCTCAATGTCCTTCTTGGGGTGAAGGGCCCAAAACTGAGCCTGGGACTCAAGGTGTGGCCTCAGCAGTGCTGAGTCCAGAGGGCAGAGAATCAGATGGGAAAATTATTTGTAACTGAGGAAGTTGTGCCTATAGAGGAGGGAAAGGAAAAGGAATCCTAAACAAGGGGAAGTTTGTTTGAAAACAGAAGCTTTAGGCCTGTTCTCTACAAGTCATTTAGATTGCTTCTGGCACTCTTGTAACTCATTTTCTTCTTTATTCTTTCCCTCTGTGTTTTCAGGCCTCACATTCAACTGGGGAGCCCTTCTTGGCTGGTCTGCCATCAGAGGCTCCTGTGAGTGGGCTGTGTGCTTGCCCCTCTACGTGGCTGGGGTGATGTGGACCCTGGTGTATGACACCATCTATGCCCATCAGGTAGGGTCAGAGCTTCCAGAGCTCTCCCCCTTCCCCCCTCTCCCCCTCCTGCTGCACTTCTGCATGCTCAGCTGGGCCGAAGCAGCCCCAGAACACTCAGCCCCTGCACATTTTAGTGCTGCTTACAAAGGGTCTACTACAGGGAGAGAGCTGGGAGCAGTTGGTGTGCTGAGCCCCCTGTGTTGTGTACATGGCTGGCAGGCTGGGGTGAGCTGTGGGTCACACCTTGTGCTGCAGGGTGGCATTCCAGGTGGGAACATGGAGTGCAGATCCATACACACTGACAGTGCTTCAGTCCAGAGGCATTGGTGTGAATACAGCAGGACAGACAAAAGCACAACAGCCATGCACCAGAGCATGGCTGCTTGAGGTTAGCCAGAGTGGAACAGAGAAAAGCTTGGGTTGGCAAAGCCTTCTGAGGTCCTCCAGTCCAACCTCCAACCCATGCCCACCATGGTCCCAAGTGCCATGGCCACATCTTTCTGAAACACCTCCAGGGATGGAGACTCCACCACCTCCCTTGGTAGCCTGTGCCAATCCCTGACCACTCTGACAGCAAAGAAACTTTTCCTCATCNATTAGGCAGTGTTGGGACTCCAGGATCTTAAAGGCTTTCTCCAGCCAAACCCATTCCATGATTCTAAAGTCCAACCTTCTGATTGGAGTTCCAGCCTGGGCCCCTGTAAGCACGGCTCGGGTGAGTGCCTAGGAGGCGTTGGCAAGCGCAGCAGAGCCCCTCCCTGTTGCCTTCTGCAGTGGCAGGCGGTGGCTGTGCCCCTAACCCCCCTTTGCTGGCAGGACAAGAGAGACGACGCCGTGATCGGGGTGAAATCCACAGCGCTGCAGTTCCAGGAGGACACCAAGCGGTGGCTCAGCGGCTTCAGCCTCGCCATGCTCCTCAGCCTCTGCCTGGCAGGACTCAACTGCAGCCAGACCTTCCCCTACTACTCGGCTGTGGCTGCTGCAGGCCTGCACCTTGCCCACCAGGTCTGATGCCTGCCTTGGTACCTTCCCCCCTCCCTGGGGAGTTGTTGGTAAGAAAGCAGAGTCCTTGCCAAGCCCCAGGAGTGTGCCAGCTGCCTACAAAAGCCCAGACCCTGTGAGCAGAACTGGGTCAGCCTGGCAGTTGCTCGCTTCTCTTAACTGCCTGCTGCAGACCTGCTGTTTGAAGAGACCTCCTGTGGTCCACAACCTGCAGAGCACTCACTGCCACTGCTGGAGTGACAGAATCATTTGGCTTGGAGAAGCCCTTTGAGATCCTCTTCACTCCAGCCATTCTCTAACCAGGGCTCCAGCACCCTCACACTGAACAAGTTTCTCCCTGGGTTCAAGTGAAACCTCCTGGATTTTAGTTTGTGTCCATTGCTCCTTGTCCTGTCACTGGGCACCTCTGAAAGAGTCCAGCCCCATTCTCTCGACCTCCACCCTTTAGCTCTTGCTGAGCATTGATCAGATCTCCCCTCTCAGGCTGCTCTGTTCCAGCCTTATCAGCCCCTTGCAAGAGAGAAGCCTTTTGGGTGTGATTGGCTTGGCCTCTTCTTCCAAATAACTAAGCACAGAACAGGAGGAAATGAGCTCAAGCTGCACCAGGGGAGGGTTAGGTTGGAGATGAGGAAAAATTTCTTGGCTGCCAGAGTGGTCAGGGATTGGCATAGGCTGCCCAGGGAGGTGGTGGAGTCCCTGGAGGTGTTCAGGAAACCTGTGGGCATGGCACTTGGGGACATGGTTTAGTGGCCATGGTGGTGTTGGGTTGCTGGTTGGACTGGTTGATCTCAGAGAGCTTTTCCAGCCCTGTTGATTCCATGAGTCTGTGATTTCTGTCAGCCTTCAGGCCCTTGGCCAGTCCAGGAGGATCCAATGCTGCTCCTTATTTCCTCTACCTGCCTTTCCCTGTAAGAGAGGAGCTCCAGCCCCCTGGTCAGCCATGGCCCTCCCTTGGGCTCTCTCCAGTATTTCCCTGTCCTTTTTGAACTGGGGAGCCTAGAACTGGACACAACACTCCAGGTGTGGTCTGATCAGGGCAGAGGGGGAAGAGAACCTCCCTTGACTTGCTGCATACATCCCAGGAGACCATTTGCCTTGTGGGCCACAAGGGCACATTGCTGGCTCATGGGGAACTTGCTGTCCTCCAGCACTCCCAGGTCCTTCTCCTTGAAGCTGCTGCCCAACAGGTGCCACCTCACCTGTCCTGCTGCAGGAGGTTTCTCTTTCCCAGGGGCAGGACCCTGCACTTACCCTGCTTGACCTTCCTGAGGCTACTCAACTTTCCAACCTCTCCAGCTCTGGCTGAGTGGCAGCATGGCCTGCTGGGCCCTCAGCCAGTGCTGCCAGTTTGGTGTGAGCAGGGAGCTGGTCTGTGGGTGCTGACCCTGGGCTGTTCTGCTCTGTGCCTTGCAGATTTACACCCTGGACACAGAGAGGCCTGAGGACTGCTGGAAGAAATTCGCTTCCAATCGCACCGTGGGGATCCTGCTCTTCACAGGCATCCTGCTGGGCAACCTGTGCAAGCAGAAGGGCTCCAGCCATGGAGAAGAGCCCTCAGAGAACAGGTAGCTGAAGCTGCTCTAGGTACTGCTGTTTGAGTCCAGGGAGGAAGGAAAGTGAGAAGGAAACACCTCTGACCGACCTGTAGCTTCACCTTCCTGTTTCTGAGCCCACACAGATGAGATTGTCCTCCAGTGGCATTTTTTATTATCCTTGAGAGACTTCAACCTCCACAGAAGTGAAGCTGCAGAGTGCAAGCAATCTTGAGCTGGGAGGTCAAAGTTTTTATCCTGGACAGAAGAAGTGAGAGCAGCTGGAGAAGCCAAAGTGGTTTGGGAATGTAAATAAAATCTGTCTGTCCGTGCTGGATGTTCTGATTTGTGACCTGAGTGGTTGCCAGTTGGGGCTGGAGCTTCTAGCATCAAAGAGCTGCAGTAAGAGCTTTCATCCTGAGATGTCTGGAAGCAGTCAGGACTCTGTGGGTGTGTGAGGTCCAGATCTAAGTCAGTAGAGCAGTATCCAAAATTACCTTTTGGTTACTGTGGTTCCTGGCTCCGTTTCACCTGATCTGCACCAGGAGTGCTGGGGCCAGCTCTGGTGCCCCCAGCACAAGGAGATGGATCTGTTGGAGAGGGACCAGAGGAGGCCATGAAGTTGATCAGCATCAGATGACCCTGCCAGGGATGGGGGCAGCTCCCACCTCCATGGGCAACCTGGGACAGGCTCTCACCACCCTCACTTTAAAACAACTCATCCTTCTCTCCAGTCTGACTCTCCCATTTCCAGTTTCAAACCATGATTCCTTGTCTTATCACAACAAGGCCTGCTCAGAAGTCCCTTCCCAGCTCTCCTGGAGCCCTTTCAGGCACTGGCAGGCCGCTCTAAGGTCTCCCTGGAGCCTTCTCTTCTCCAGGCTGAACAGCCCCAACTCTCCCAGCCTGTCCCCAAAGCAGAGGACCTTAACCCTAATGATCATCTTTGTAACCTCCTCTGGACCTACTCCAACAGTTCCATGTCCTTGTGTTGGTGCTCCAGAGCTGGCTCCAGCACTGTAGGTTGGGGTCTCAGCAGAGCAGAGGGGCAGAATCCCCTCCCTGCCCCTGCTGCCCACACTGCTGGCACTCAGCCTGGCACAGGGTTGGTTTCTGAGCAGCAAGTGCCCATCACTGTCCCACATCCAGCTTCTCACCCACCAGTACACAAAGGTCCTCCTCTGCAGGGCTGCTCTCAATACCTTCAACTCCCAGCCTGGATCTGTGCTTGGGATTGCCCCAGCCCAGCTGCAGGACCTAGACTTGGCCTCATTGAACCTCAGGAGCCTGCAGACTTGCTGAGGGTGCATCGGATCCTGCCTTTGTGCCATTGATATGGATGCCAAGGAGCTGTAGGCCCATGCACCTGGACACAAAGGACAGGAGAAGGTAAGGTCTGTCATGCCCCACAGCATGGTGCCATCAGCTGGCAGCTTGGGGCACACAGAAATGGCACAGAGCTGGAGGGCAGACACAGGCTCAGCTCACCCACAACCACCTCTGGAGCTGGCCCAAGGCTGCTGAGGTTCAGCTTCCCCCCAGGAGGACCCACACTTGCAGCCTCTGGTCTCTCATGTGGGTGCAGGGCAGTGAGTGTGTGGGCCAGGGAATCAAAATGACTGAGTTTGCCTTGGTAAGGGCTTGCTCTGGTTGCCCTTTTTACCTCAGGTATTTCTTAACCTGGTGAGCTTCTGCAACGATTTGGACTCCCAGAGGGCACTGCCCTGTAAACATGAGTGAGCTGGAGCAGGGGTGGTGGCACTGAGAGAAGGGTGAGGAGCAGCAAAGGACAAGCACAGGAGGCAGCAGCTGGGCCAGGCTGTGTGACCCACCCTGTGACAAAGCTCAGCCCCAAGCCGACACACAACCACAGAGGGATGTGAAACCACCTCTGCTGCCTTCCCTCAAGCTCTGGCCTGCTGCTGCTGTGAAGCAGGTGACACCCTGGGCCCCAAGTGTGAGCTCCCCACTCTTTGTGGGACCTCCAGTGTGGGTGTCCATGGCGTGAGGGGTTTGGGCAGTGCTGCCCCTCCTAGCCATGACTCCAGCACCACTCTGTGCCTGAGCAGGCAGCCAAGGAGAGCCACTCCACAGCCATGGAGGGACACAAGGAGAGCTTGAGAACTAGGATGAGGTAAAAGGTGATAACAGCAATGACAGCAGAGAATCACAGACTGGGTTGGATTGCAAAGAACCTTAAAGATCATCTAGTCCCAGAGAGAGAGTGATTGGCATTGGAATGGGCTGCTCAGGGAGGTGGTGGAGTCACCACCCCTGGAGGTGTTCAAGCAAAGCCTGGATGGGGCTCTTAGTGCCATGGTCTGGTCGATTGGATAGGGCTGGGTGAGCTTGGAGGTCTCTTCCAACCTGGCTGAGTCTATGATCTAGTTCAAACCTACCCTGCCATGGGGAGGGATGCCTTCTGCTAGACCAAGTTGCTCAAGGCCTCACCCAACCTGGCTTTGAATGCTTGGAGCCCCCACAACTTCTCTGGGCAGCCTGTGCCAGTGCCTCACAACCCTCATTATAATGTAATGAGAACTGTAAGGAAAAGGCATCTGACAGAAAAGGAGAGGGAGAGCTAAACCCCCCCAAGGGAAGGGATCCCTCCAGAGGTGACCTGGACAGGCTGCAGAGGTGACCCCAAGCCAGCCCCAGGAAGGTCAACAAGGCCAAGTGCAAGGTCCTGCAGCTGTGTCAGGGCAATCCCAAGCACAGAGCCAGGCTGGGTGGAGAATGGGCAGAGAGCAGAGCTGGGGGTGCTGGGTGAGGAGCAGCTCAGTATGAGCCAGCAAGGTGAGCTGGCAGCTCAGAAACCAACTCTGTGCTGGGCTGAGCCCCAGCAGTGTGGGCAGCAGGGGCAGGGAGGGGATTGTGCCCCTCTGCTCTGCTAAGACCACACCTGAAACTGTTAGAGTAGGTTCAGAGGAGGCCACAGAAGTGATCAGAGTGCTGGAGAACCTCCCTATGGGACAGGCTGGGAGAGTTGGGGCTGTTCAGCCTGGAGAGGACTCCGGGGAGACCTCAGAGCAGCCTCGCAGTAGCTGAAGGGGCTCCAGGAGAGCTGGGAAGGGACTGTTGACTGTGAATGGAGTGACAGGATGAAAGGTGATG
>WBNM01024785.1:0-15257 GCA_013399055.1 Ramphastos sulfuratus
GTGAGATCTCCCCAGAGCAGAGGATAGAATCACCTCTCTGGGCCCTGCTGCTGTGGATGCAGCCCAGGCCACCACTGACCTTCTGGCCAGTCTGGTGTCAGAGGGTGCTGGCTTGTTCCCAGATGTGTGAGGGGTGGTGGTGAGCGTTTGAGCTGGACTTTTGGTTCTTTGGTGTCCTTCTAGCCAAAGACAGGGGCTGTGTTTCCTCAGGTCTGTGGCCAGGCCCTTCTTCAGTCAGCAGCATTTTTCTGAAGGTGCTTCTGGTAGTCTTGTCCCCCTGAAACTTGGCAGCCAGGGGCTGAGGGTTTGGTATCAGTCAGATCCATCACTGAGTGTTCCAGCTGCAGGCCTGGGTGTGCTGCTGGCCAACCTGTCTGTCACCCTCTCTAATGGTAGGCACTCAAAACCAAGGCAGGAACTTGCCAGCTCTGTTTTGAGCAGGTGGATGCTTTGGGAAGGTTTAATTGTGATTTTCTTTAGCAGACCTGCAGGCCACCATGAATATGAAGAGCTTGGTAAGGCTGTGAAGTGGGGCAAGGTGGCCCCTGGGCTGCCTAGATGTGTGGTAGGGCTAATTGCAGAGGGCTTGTGTTGGCCCTTGCCTGGCTTACCCTCAGCACCTCCTGTCCCTGGAAGACTGTGCACTGTAACCTGAAGTCACTGCAACTACACCTGAGCTGCTTCTGAGACTGTTTTACCTGAGCACAAACGGCATCTGAGGTCAATGATCCTCAACCCAACTCCAGTGTGGTTGGGTTCAAAACATCTCTTTGAAGTACATTTTACTGGTTCATAGATCACAGAATGGTTTGGGTTGGGAAAGACATTCAAGATAATCCAGTGCCAACCCCCTGCCATGGGCAGGGACACCTCCCACCAGCACAGGTTGCTGAAGGCCTCATCCAACCTGGCCTTGAACACCTGCAGGGAGGGGACATCCACAACCTCTCTGGGCAACCTGTGCCAGGGTCTCCCCACCCTCACTCTCAAGAATTCCTTCCTCATCTCCAGTCTGGTTATTGCCTTCCAGCTCTTGCCCAGTGCCAGCTGCTGAGCAGCTGACCAGTGACATTTGGATTAGGAATTAAACAATTTCTCCTCCTGGAATGGGCCATGTGATTTTTATCCTCCCCTCCACTGCCTTTCCTGTGTCTTGTGTGAGGCAGAGCATGTCCACTGTGCTGGGCACTGCTGTGTGGGATGTTGGCAGAGCACAGTGGATGTGGGTTTTGGTGGCCTGCTTTTTGGTGTGCACAGAGCAGGCACGCTGGTGGAGAGCCCAAAGGCATTGGTAAATGCTGAGGTATCCTAAGTGCTTTGGTAGCACAGGATTTGTGTGGCCTGTCCCCAGGTGTCACTGGAAGGCAGAGCAGGTGTTAGTGGGTTTAGCTGACATCATCTGGCCTGGCTTGCAAGCTTTACACAAGGCAGGCAGCAGGGCTGAGGCTGTGTGCTTACGTAAGGGCTGGGGCAGCCCTGGTGGTGCTGCTAGCCCAGGGGAGCCACTGCAGGAGGAGTTCTCTGCAGGCATCTTCCCAGCAAAGAGCCTTCCGTGGGAGAACAAACTCCTGTCAGATTCCAGCAGTCCTGCAGCAGCCTCATGAAGGTGTCAGCAGAAGAAAGCTCAGTTTGGGGGTTCTGGCTGGGGAGGAGCTGGGGTTTAACTAACTCTGGCCCTGCAGCTGGGTACGGAGAGCTGGCTCAGCTCTGGCTGCACCAGCAGTGATGCCACTGTGGATCTGAGGGGAATGTGCACTGCATTCATGCTCTGGCTGTGCCCTGGGCCTTCTGCCCTTTGCTTGTCAGCAGTCCAGGGGAGCAGGTGGGAAGCTGCAAACGTGCTGAGGACAGGCTGGAATCCACCCTGGGTTTAGCACTTGCTGCCTTCTGAGCTTGCCCACCACCTTAATTGTGGCTAACAAGGGGTCAGGAGTGACTCAGTGCTGTACACTGGTGTTGGGGCTGGAAGCTGCTTCCTTTGAAAGTGACTTTTATTCAGTGAGGGGGCAGGAAAAGGTGATTTGGGCAGACCTAGGCTGTGCCTGTTGGAACAGCAGCTTGGCAGCTGCAGGACTTGCTGCTGGAGAGTCACAAGCAGTTGGCCTTCACTGGTACCAAGTGAGTGTTTACTCCTGTGCCATGTGTGGAAGGAGACAGGAAGGCTCTGGGAAGAAACATGCCACAAACAAAAGCTGTTTACAGAGGAGGTCCCTTTGGATAAGCAGAGGTAACTGAACAGATAAGTGTCCTAGGAGAGGGTGCTGCCCTTGGATGGGAGCATCCCAGGATGCCCTTGTGGCCATGCTGTACTGCACACACCCCTCCTTGCTTCTGGCACTGGCTGCTGTACTTCTGTGAGTGTAGCAGCAATGCTGCTGGTGGTTTACAGGCACAAGGAGAAGATTTGGAAAGGCTGAAGTGCAACTTGGTTGCAAGATCATTTTCTCACATTTGTGACTTCTAATCATTATGGAAACTTCCCTTTTCTGCTGTTGCAGGAACTCCAGGAGTTGCCCTTGGATGGCACAGCAGGTTATGCCCAAACAAAGCTGGAAATGGGGAAATTCAGCCTGGATGTTAGGAAGAAGTTGTTCAGCATGAGGGTGGTGAGAGCCTGGCAGGGGTTGCCCAGGGAGGTGGCGGAAGCCTCATCCCTGGAGGTGTTTAAGGCCAGGCTGGATGAGGCTGTGGCCAGCCTGAGCTAGTGTGAGGTGTCCCTGGGCATGGCAGGAGGGGTTGGAACTGGCTGCTCCTTGTGGCCCCTTCCAACCCTGACTGATTCTATGATTACTGTTAGCTGCCTACAGCATGAGGTAGTAGAAGGAAAGCAGAGAGCTGTGGCAGCCTCTCCGATGTGAGGAGCTCTCCCTGTCCTGCTGTCAGAGTACCTGGGCCCTGGCACAGCCTGAGAATGCCCTCCTGTGCCTTCCAGGGCTGCTGGGCAGTAATGCCCTGAGGCAGGCAGGTGAGGCAGTGCAGAGTGTGTGTGGCCAAGTGCGGGGCCGATCCCTGGCGGTGCAGATGGAGCGCAGGAGCCGCAGGCTGTGTCCTGCCTCTCAGCAGGGTGTGCTGCTGCCACACGTGTGCCAGGGGCATGCGTTCATGCCTGCAGGACCCATGCTGACATGGAGCCCCTGGGCCATGTGTCACAGCCTTGGATTAAAGACTTCTTTGGAACAAGATGCTCAGAGCATCTGGTTTGCTTCATGATTTTGCAGAAACAAATTACAGAGCAGGGCTGGGTGAGCTCATAGATTAAAAATAAAGCAAGCCACCAGCAGCTGAGTTCCCCCAGCACAGGCTTTGTCTGCCTGTACATCCACCCCTCAGCTGAGCTGGAAGCTGGCTGGGGCTGTGCTGGGAACAGGTAGATCTGACCTTCATTCATTCCCTGCTCTGATTTTACTCCCTGTGTGGTGCTTGTGGGGCTGTAACAGGGACATGACCCCAAAATGTGCCTGTGTGAACTTTAAAAAGCTTCTGGCATGCTGCTGTGGAGGGTGTGATAGTGAAATTCATGGGCTGCTGAGGCTCTCTGCACAAATGATGGCTGTCTGGGCTTCTATCTCCTGCACTCCTGTGAGGTAAATGATGCTTGCAGGGCTGACATATTTTGCTGCACAGCTCTGATGGCAGCAGGAAATAACTTGGAGCTTGTCTGGGGGAAGTGCAGAGTGCTCTGGGTTGCATGGTGCAGCCTGGTTCATCTGGGCCTTCCCTGCACACCAGCTTTGCTGCAAAGCACCAGAGCAAGCCAGAGGATGCAGTGTACCTGTCTTTTTGGCTTTACTGCTGTCCTGGATCCCACCTGGAAGCTGCTCAGATGTTACAGGATGGAAAACTCAGACTTTCAGAGTGTTTGGAAGTCCTTAACATGAGCACAAATAATCTGTGCTGATGGGAGAGGAGCATGGGTGTGCAGAACTGTTGCTTTTTGTCCCTCTGGGGACAGGCTGGGAGAGTTGGGGATGTTCAGCCTGGAGAAGGCTCCAGGGAGAGCTCAGAGCAGCCTTCCAGTACTTGGAGGGGCTGCAGGAGAGCTGGGGAGGGACTTTGGCCAAGGGCTGGCAGTGCCAGGCTGAGGGACAATGGCTTTGAGCTGGCAGAGGGGAGAGTGAGAGTGGAGATGAGGGAGAAAGTGAGAGGGAGGGTGGGGAGAGCCTGGCACAGGTTGCCCAGGGAGGTGTTCAGTGCCAGCCTGGATGAGGCCTTGAGTACCCTGTGCTGGAAGTGCCCCTGCCCATGGCAAGGGGTTGGCACTGGATGGTCTTTGAGGTCCCTTCCAACCCAACCTACTCTGATTCTATCAATCTTTGTGTCTTTTCTGACTTACCTGCCCAGTCAGTGATACTTCAGTTACCTGTGACGAGCCTCTGAAGGATTCATTGCTTCTGACTTGCCCAGAGGTGACCTCTCCAGCCCCCAGCTGCTTGCAGCTCTGGAGGAGTGAGCTGGGTGGGAAATCCACACCTTGTGACTCTGGAGAGGTTTGTGGCTGCTGCCAACCTGTGGATTCTGGGCCACCAACTCTCTTCTTCACCTTTGGCAAGATGTGTCCAGTGCCAGGGCATCTGCAGAGGGTTGGTGGTGTGGAAGGGTGAAATGCTTGCAGAAAGCAGCCTTGGGGGTGAGGAGGAGGCCTTGTGCAGCACGAGTGGCACACACCTGCCTGCCCTGCTTACCCCTAGCCACAGCCCTGCTCAGACACACATGGCCTGTGGGGAGCAGCTGAGGCACCAAGGGGAACCTGCACAGAGCAGCAGGAGGTGGTGGCTGGAAGGAAGAGGCAGAGGAGTCTGGGGAGAGACTGAGGGTGAGGGCAGGAGATGAGCAGAGGGAAGCATGAGTGGCTCCCTGGCTGTGGTGGAAACTCCTCTTTGTAGGGTTGCTGTTGCTTTGAGTAAGGCTGAGAGACCTGGGGCTGTTAGCCTGGAGAAGAGCAGCCTGAGAGGGGACCTTATTGATGTTTAAATATCAGAGGGGTGGGGGCCAAGGAGAAGGGGCCAAGCTCTTCTCAGTGGTGCCCTGTGAGAGGGGCAACAGGCATCAGGGAATCAAGAAGTCCTACCTCAGCATGAGGAGAAACTTCTTTGGTGTGAGGGTGCTGGAGGCCTGGAGCAGGCTGCCCAGAGAGGTTATGGAGACTTTGAAGATCTGCCTGGATGCTTTCCTGTGTGACCTACCCTGGGTGATCCTGCTTTGGCAGGGGATTGGACTGGAGGATCTCCAGAGGTCCCTTTCAACCCTTCCCATTGTGTGCTTCTGTGACTAGAGCTCTGTAACCTACCAAAGAGATCCCTGCTAAACTCTGACATCTCTGTGCCTTCTGCCCCCTTGCAGTGTGCAAGTGTCATAGAATCAGAGACTGGTGAGGTTGGAAGGGACCTCAAGGATCAGCCAGTTCCAACCCCCTGCCATAGGCAGGGACACCTCCCACTAGCACAGGTCACTCAAGGCCTCCTCCAATCTGGCCTTGAACACCTCCAGGCAGGGAGCAGCCACAACCTCNAGCAGGGTGCTGGTGGGGGAACAGGGATGGGGACACTTGTGATGTGCATGGACTGTTCCCTAGGGGTTCCAACCTGTGCTGCTGTCACTGTTCAGAGGGTTCTGATTGTAGCTCTTTGGCTGTGTGTTGGCTGCAGCCCTTCCGCCAGTCAGCGAGTGGAGGCTGAAGCAGGAAGCCATCCCCTGGGCAGATCCTGCTGGTTCTTGTGTTCTTGGTCATTGCTTATGTTTGCAAGGAGCCTCCTGAAGCCCTTGTGGGGTGACAAAGGGTGAAGGAGGGACAGTACAGCAGGGAGGGGACAGCACAGGCTTGCTTCAGGCTCTGTCCTGGAGTGCCCTGACTGTAGTTCTGGCAAGAAAAGTTGTGCTGAAAATCGGAGCCTTTGTTCTGCCCTTCACTTGTTGCTGTGCAGTCAGAAGGTGAACTTAGCTGTGTGGCACTGAGCTTACTCCTGGTGCCAGCTGTGCCTTTCAGACACCTGAAGGCCACCCCCTCCGGGGTAGGTGTCCCACAGCTTGTGGCTCTGTGCCTGGCTCTTCCCTTCCCTCCTCTGCACAGCAAGCAGCCGGTGGAAGAAAGGCTCCTCAAATGATCTTACAAATGGGAAACCCAAGCCCATGAAGATGTAGGAGTTGATAAGGGCCCTGCAGAGAAGCAGTGCTGGTGCCTCGTGTTAAATGCAAATGCAAGTCCTTGGCCGGAGCTTTACCCACGGTGTCATTAATATTCATGGCACCGTAGCAGGGAGGAACTTGCAGGGTGGACCAGGGCCCCGTGTCACGTCCTGCAAACAGGGAACAAAGGCTGCCCATGCTCCTGGGACAAGCCTGGCTGCCCTTGGCTCTGCCTGCTGAGGCTCAGCACTCTGTGTGGTGCTAACATCCCCCAAGCCTGCTGCTGGGAGAGACCCTGCGAGGTGCAGGCAGCTGGAATCTTGGGGCTGCTCACGACTTGCTGATTGCCACAGAATCTGCTCAGGATCTGCTGGTGTGCAGAGCCCACAGGAAGCACAGACTCAGCCTTGCTCACCCAGAACATGTGACAGGATTAAACATCTACTGGAGCTTTTTAAAATGAAAAGGCTGCTATTTTTGGAGTGGGCCAGATGGTGGTTTCCTACCTTTGGCTTTTGCCTTAAACTAGACAAAAGAAGCACTTAGGTCCTACCTTTGGAGTTTGCTGCTGTGGAGCAGGCTGGAAGTGCTTCTGCTGATCGAATCCATCTAAGATGGGCCTCTGAGTGATGATGGCAGTTCAGCTGAGGTGAGAATTCCCTCTCTAGTGATGATGGGGATGGTGAGTAACTGTCACAAGACTGCAGGTCCTGGCCCCCTGCAGCCCTTTCCTGTTCCTGGACATCTGACAAATGAACAGACAAGCACATATGTACTCACAGCTCTCCTTCCTCACCTCTGGAGATGTGGGGAAACTCAAAGCCCTGCTAAAATAAATGCCTCCCTATGCTGAAGGGTGACTGCTGTGTGCTCCTCACCATACCCAGTGGCTTGAATTCCCTGCCTGGTGGGACAGCAGATCCCTCTCTGTGCCTGGTGTGTAGGGAGGAGTTGATTTCAGTGATGTCTTCAGGGTTCCATCAGCATAATCTCTGCTGGAGGAATGTTTTGTAGTCATATCATAGAATGGTAAGGTTGGAAGGGACCTCAAGGATCATCCAATTCCAACCCCCTGCCACAGGCAGGGACACCTCCCACTAGCACAGGTCACTCAAGGCCTCCTCCAACCTGGCCTTGAACACCTCCAGGGAGGGAGCAGCCACAACCTCCCTGGGCAACCTGTGCCAGTGTCTCACCACCCTCACTGCAAACAACTTCCTCCTAACATCCACTTTCAATCTCCCCTCTGCCACTTCAAACCCATTGCCCCTTGTCCTGG
Organism: Ramphastos sulfuratus; assembly: GCA_013399055.1. Taxonomy (NCBI): domain Eukaryota; kingdom Metazoa; phylum Chordata; class Aves; order Piciformes; family Ramphastidae; genus Ramphastos; species Ramphastos sulfuratus. Next base: position 7,403 of record WBNM01024785.1, read on the forward strand.
CATTCCAAGACCTTGTCAATAGTCCCTCCCCAGCCTTCCTGGAGCCCCCTTCAGATCCTGGAAGGCCACTCCAAGGTCTCCTGGAAGCCTTCTCTTCTCCAGGCTGCAGAGCCCCAACTCTCTCAGCCTGTCCTCACAGCAGAGCTGCTGCAGCCCTCTCAGCATCTTGGTGGCCTCCTCTGGACTGGCTCCAACACTTCCATGTCCTTCCTGTGCTGGGGGCTCCAGAACTGCACACAGGACTGCAGCTGGGGTCTGAGGAGAGCAGAGCAAAGGGGCAGAATCCCCTCCCTTGCCCTGCTGCCCACACTGCTCTTGCTGCAGCCCAGCACACAGTTGCTGTCTGGGCTGCACTCACACTGCAGCCTCATCTTGAGCTTTTCCTCACCCCAGACCCCCAGGGCCTGTTCCTCAGGGCTGCTCTCAGCCATTCCCCACCCAGCCTGGAGTTGTGCTTGGCATTGTGCCTACCCAGGTGCAGGACCTTACACTTGGCCTTGTTGAATGTCATGAGGTTGGCCTGGGCACAGCTCTGCAGCCTGCCCAGGTCCCTCTGGATGGATCCCTGCCCTCTAGTCCTTAGGTTGAGTTTTCCTGCTGTGTCTCACTGTACCTGGGAGCCCTGACAAGGGTTCCTGGGCTGAAGCAGAAGCAGCTGTTGGAAGCAGACCTCCCTGCACTGCCGTAAGCTCTTTGGGTCTGGTGTCAGCTGTGAGCTTCAGCTTCTCCTGCACTCTTGAGGGGTTCTCTCAGGTTCCTGTGCTGCTCAGTGGGGTTGTCTGGGTGCTTCCATAGCAATCAGTCCCACATCTCAAGCTTGTCTGTTGCCATGAGCTCTCCAAATCCTTGCATAATTGCTTCCCAAGTGGAGTTTGCTGTTACCATAGCACTTGGGGTCCCCAGTAAGCCTCTCTTGCTTGCAACTCCTGTTAAAAACTGATTTAGCCCAAGCTTGATGTTGCTTTCTGCTTCCCCTGCACCTCCAGCTACACCCTGCTCCATGCCTGTGTTTGCTCTCCTGCTGGGGTGATTCACCACTCCCTCGACGTTCCAGAGAAGCTCTTCAGCTGCCTGCAGTTGCAGCAGCTTCTTGCTGGCTTTGCAGTTCCAATCATCTTCACTCCAAACCAGTTGTGCTCTGCAGCATGTTTGTGCCATTGCTGATTTCCACTGGAAATGAGGGAGGTCTGGGATGCTGTTAGCAGCTGCTTGGGGTAACAGCAGCTGAGCTGTGCTTTAGAGAGGGCTGATTGATAACTAAACAAATGATTGCTTTATTATTTTTTTTTTTAATTCAAGCTGTGAGTTATTCACAAGCCAATAATTTGTCTTTTTTTTTTTATTTCAGTCTTAACAGTGGAAGTTCAAGGACTGAAATAGTGACAATAGAGAGGGATTGAGTCTGTTTGCCAAGCAGTCTACTTGGAGGCAGAGTATCTTGCTGCATAGTAATAAAGTGCTGCTCCACCAGCTCTGAGTTTCCAGGTCTGCCTGTCAGGGAAGAGCTGAGCTGGATGCTCAGGGCTGTGGAGCTGAGCACATGCCCAGCACAGCTCCCCACGTGAGCCCCTCAACGTGCTTCCAGCTGGGGAGGCCAACAGGCTGCCAGCCTCTGGAGAGCTGCTATTTGTTATGAAATTGCTGTCACAAATGCTGGGAGACTTTCATGCCCTGAAATTGAGGTATCCAGGCAGTGCTCTGGCAGGCTGGCTGGGGTGGCAAACTATTGCTGCCCTTGCAGTAGAGCTTTGGAGAGGGAAATGCAGAGTTCATGCCTGGTGTGAGGCTTGCCCATTGATTATTTTAGGCTCCTAATATGATACTGCATGGCAGAGATTAATCTCCTTTCCTTCCCCCCTCTCCTCCCTTTTTTTTCCTTCCCTCCTTTCTCTGCTGTAATTTTTTCAGCTTCCTTTTTTTGACTTTTTCTCTGTGGAACTGGCAGGGAGTTGAAGGGATATTGAGGAAAGGTTCTTAAAGATGTGGGATGAGAGAAATGCAGCTAAACAGCTTTAAATGAGACCTATCAAAATAAAGCCCAGAGAAGGGAGGCAAAGGCATTTTGAGCCTTCTCCATGCAGGGCAAATGCCTGTGGATGTATAAATACTCAGTGGCTGCTTGTTGTGAGTCACTAGCTGATAACCTGGATGCTCACCCCCAAAGCCAGCCAGCTTGGCTCTGCTCAGATGAGAGCTAAGGACTCTGCTGGGTGCTGTCTGGTTGTGTCCCACTGCCCAGTTTGGGCACTGGTGGCTGTCATTGCCACCCCAGCATCAGCTGTGATGTCCTGCCCACTTCAGCTGTGCCCAGCACAGGGTGGAGCCTGTAAATCTAAATCTGTCTTGTCATGGCCCAGATATTGCAGAATGACACTAAGCAAAGGCCCTATAATGATGTTGGTAATGTTGGATAATCACATTAGGACTTGGCTATGGCAAATCTGTGCAGGGCTGCCTGTGGCCCTGCTTCACGCTTCTTGAGAGTCCAACCTGACAGCTCTGCCTGAGCTGGAGCCTTTATTTCAGCCCAGGAGAGCTCACTGCCCTGATAGATTCATGGATGCATGGAATAGGCTGGGTTGGAAGGGACCTTAAAGTGCCACCCCCCTGCCATGGGCAGGGACACCTCCCACTGACCCAGGTTGCTCAGGGCTCCATTCAACCTGACCTTGAACACCTCCAGGGAGGGGACAGCCACAGGCTCCTAGTGCTGCTCCTCTGTGCCAGCAGGACCAGACCTTGGCTGGGAGGAAGCATCTCTGCAGGGCTGGAGTGGAGCTGCTGCACTCAAGGTCTCATCCAGGCTGGCACTGAACACCTCCAGGGAGGTTGTGAAGCACAGAATCACCCAACGTGATCTTTGATCACGTTGGGTGATTCTGTGCTCCACAACCTCCCTGGGCAACCTGTGCCAGTGTCTCACCACCCTCACTGCAAACAACTTCCTCCTAACATCCACTTTCAATCTCCCCTCTGACACTTCAAACCCATTCCTCCTCCTCCTGCCATTCCAAGCCCTTCTCAATAGTCCCTCCCCAGCCCTCCTGTAGCCCCCTTCAGATCCTGCAAGGCTACTCTAAGGTCTCCTGGAAGCCTTCTCCTCTCCAGGCTGCAGAGCCCCAACTCTCTCAGCCTGTCCTCACAGCAGAGCTGCTGCAGCCCTCTCAGCATCTTGGTGGCCTCCTCTGCACTGCCTCCAACACTTCCATGTCCTTCCTGTGCTGGGGGCTCCAGAACTGCACCCAGGACTGCACACAGGACTGCAGGTGGGAGAAGCTGCATTTCCTGCAAGTCCAGCTTAGCTCAGAGCTCTCCTGACTCTTGTCACTCACAGTCTTTGGAGTGTGAGCTCTGTGCAGCTCCTGATCTTGCTGCAAATGTGCTTTTGGAGCTGGGTTCCCATCTGCTGCCTATCTCACGTGGGGAGATGCAGCTTTCAGCTGATTCTTCTGATCTGGTCTCAGGTTTCCTGCTTGAAATCTCAGGTGTCCTTTACACTTTATCAAGGTGCTCTCTACTTTCCCTCCTGGTCTGAAGCTCTGATTTGCTCCCACAGCCACTTAAAATGGTCAGGACATGGGTGACATTGGAGTGATTGTGACCAGTGCCCCTTTCACAGGCAGAGCTCTGCCAGCTGGAGTCAGTGCTTTGCTTGTTTTTTTTTCTTTGCCCTCAAGATAACTCTTAAATGCTCAGACTATTTAATTGGTGGTTGATGCTTCAAGATCTGATTTGATAAGTTTCCCAGAGCAGCTCTATCTCCACTTCAGTACAAAGCCTTTTAAAGTGATATCTGGGGGCAGTGGAAGCAGCTCAGAGGAACAGACCAAACCACAGCTGAAAGCTTGGTGAACCAACCAGAATCTCCACTGGCTTTTGGCTTTGTTTAACTCTCTGTGCAGGTGACTATGGTGAGGTAGGCACTGGGAGCTCTGCCTCTTGGAGATGAACTTGGGAAAGCTTCCCAGGGACTGCTCCCATGCATGAAAGGAAGTGTGGGGCTTTGCTTTCCACAGTCTTTTAGGCCTGTCTGGAGTATAAGAACTTTGGTCTTTGTGTTTTAGAGCCCTTCAGCTGAAGCACTGCACAGAGAGCTCAGTTTCTACCCTTCAGAGTCCAGTGGTTTGAACCCCTGATGCACAGAGTTCATCTTGGCTTGCTCTGGGAGCTGCCCAGGGCAGGCCTTTTAGGCTGGAGCAGTCCCTTAAACTTGGCACTGTGTTGCTCCAGTGTCAGTCAAGTGACTTAAAAATAAAACAAAGCAGCTAAGTGCAGCTTGGTATTTCCTTTGAGGTAAAAATCTGGGCTGAGAGCAGACCTGTTTGGTTTAGCCTCCTTATCTGCTGCTCTCAGCCTGCTGGCAGGGCACAAGGACTTCTTTAGGCCTCCTTCAGAGCTGGGCTCTGGTTTCTAGCACCCATGGGCACACACCAGCACATGCTGCTTGGGTGTAGGGAGACCAGGAGGTCTGTACTCAGGCTGCCTGCTGCCACAGACACTCCACAGCTTGCCCTGTTGCCTGCAGTGTGCTCTGCCCTGCTCTTCTCACTGCCACCTCCAGGGAGTCCTTCAGTGTGCTTGAGCTTATGAGCTGTTGGCACAGCTTAGCCTAGGTGAAGAAACCTCTCACTTTGCAGCCTGTGTCGTGGGAAGCAAACCCCAGCTGTGTCCCTCTGCTCCTGAGGTGTGAGGCAAGGCTCTAGGCTAGGCTGTGTGTGTGCTGGGCCTGCAGCTCCAGGCTGAATCATCTTCATTTGTATGGGTGGCAAATACCCTGGAAATACCCTGGTGGGACCAGAGGGTTGTGGAACTGGGTGGGAGAGTGAGTCAGAGGCATTAATGAGATCCCAAACCCCAAGTGTCACCAGGAACAGCACACCAACATGGAGTAATTAACCAGCAAAAGGCAAACAAAGGAGAGCATGAGGCCAGCACTGCTGCTTCAGGGCTCTTTGTGCCAGGGAAGCTGCAAAAGCCACTCCAGTACCACCCCTCCAGCTGGGCAGGAGGCTGTGGAGAAGCAGCTGGCAGTAGCTTGGTGCTGTCTTTAGGGTGTAGGGTAAGAATCTGGGGTTGAAATCAAGTCAGAGGAGAGTTTGGTGAGACTTCTGATGGCTACCAGCAACCTGGGCACAGAGCAGCTAAGGAACAGGTTGGGCACTGTGGGCATTGCCAGGCCTGCCTGGGAGTCAGCTGAAATCCTGTGCCACATGAGGCTGATGGTTGGACTGGATGATCTTAGAGGTCTTTTCCAACCAAGCCAATTCTGATTCTATGCTTGCTCAGGGCCACAGTGCCTCAGTGACACAGCCCAGTGCTGCCTACCAGTGTCCTGCTGCAGTCTGGGGAGGGTGAAATGAGGCTGGAGAAAGCCTCCCTCTATCCATTAGTCTTCATGTTCCTTGACCTACCTCCTCTGGACTCCACTGGGGCAAGAATAAAACCTCTCTCTGTCTGTCCTCCCTGCAGACTCTGTTTTAGACATCAAACTGCAGGGCAAACAGGTTTGAAGGCCTTAAGTGCTCAGCATTTGAAATGCTGCTGAGGTGGAGATGCAAGGGGAAGAAAACAACAGAGGCCATGCTGAGGACCCTGCAGTTACCTGGTTAAGTGCAGTGAGGGCCAGTGGAGGCTGCAGTGGCCTTTGCCTGCAGGCTGTGTGGTGGCAGCCACCTGAAACAGAAACAGCTGAGGGGTAGGAGATGCTCTTGGGCTGTACCAGTGAGAGAGCTGCCAGCAGGCCAAAGCAAGACACAGATCTATTGCTCACTTTCAGGACTGGATTCTTGGCACCAGCCAGTGGTACAGAATCACAGAAAGCATCCAGTTGGGATCTGGATCATCCACTCCAAACCTGCACCCAGCACTGCAGGGTCACCACTAAGCAATGTCCCTAAGCACAGCTNCCCCTGGGTCTGACCTGTCTCCCTACCCTCTAGCAGATGGACACCCCCTAGCAGCTTGGTGCCATCTGCAGGCTTGCTGAGAGTGCCTCAGTCTCCTCACCCAGATCATTGCTGGGAACCCTCTAAGAACATTTCTGCCTGCTGCTGAGATGTTGTGTCCTACTCAGAGTGTAAGGAGAAGGGGTCTGGAGTGAGCCCTCAGCCCCATCCTGTGAGGGTGTCCTGCTGCTGTCTCTTCCCGTGAGATGTCATTTGAAGGGTCTCTGCCTGACTTTCCCTGGGTGGTCACCTGAAGGTGCCCTTCCAGCATAGATTGGCTTTCTGGAGTCAGCCTGCAGAGCTCCTGTCTGCAGAGCATTGCTCAGGGATGTGAGCTGTGTCAGCATGGCCTTGGCTTGGTGCTGCTGCTGTGAGGAGTGCACTGTCATAGAATCATAGAATGGGAAGGCTGGAAGAGACCCCAAGGATCATCCAGTTCCAACCCCCTGCCATAGGCAGAGACACCTCCCACTAGAACAGGTCACTCAAGGCCTCATCCAACCTGGCCTTGAACACCTCCAGGGAGGTTGCAGAGCACAGAATCACCCAATGTGATCAAAGATTCTGTGCTGCACAACCTCCCTGGGCAACCTGTGCCAGTGTCTCGCCACCCTCACTGTAGAGAACTTCCTCCTCACATCCAGTTTCAGTCTCTCCTCTGCCAGTTCAACCCCATTGCCCCTTGTCCTGTCATTGCAAGACCTTCTCAATAGTCCCTCCTCAGCCTTCCTGTAGCTCCCTTCAGATCCTGCAAGGCCACTCCAAGCTCTCCTGGAAGCCTTCTCCTCTCCAGGCTGCAGAGCCCCAACTCTCTCAGCCTGTCCTCACAGCACAGCTGCTGCAGCCCTCTCAGCATCTTGGTGGCCTCCTCTGGACCCACTCCAACACTTCCATGTCCTTCCTGTGCTGGGGGCTCCAGAACTGCACACAGGACTGCAGGTGGGGTCTGAGGAGAGCAGAGCCAAGGGGCACAATCCCCTCCCTTGCCCTGCTGCCCACACTGCTCTTGCTGCAGCCCAGCACACAGTTGCTGTCTGGGCTGCACTCACACTGCCTCACCCCCTCTCTGGGCAGCTGCTTCCTACTTTTTTTTACCTCTGTTGTCAATTGCAGGTTTCTCTGCCACAGTAGCCTCCTTTGTAAGCCAACGACTCAAAGAACAGAGGATTTATTTGCTGCTTGCTTGTGTTTGTGACCATCTCCATCCCAGTGGCAGCAGAGTTTTAACATTCCAGGTTGAGCAGAGATGGTGCCAGTGTCCAGTTCCTTTGGTACCACAGCCCTCACACAGTCTGCCTCATTACTGTGGCTTCTTAATTAAACCTCAAACCACCTTATATCCAAATGTCATGGGAGCTGCTGTGTTTGTCTTTAGAAGTGTTAATGCTGACCTCTCTCTAAAGGTGGTGTAGATGCTTCAGGAAGCAATGTGCAGTGAGCCTGAGCCCTTCCATTCCTGCTTGGCTATCAAAGCAGAATGCTCCAACAGCACTGATCCCACTTTGGGCACATTTGGTAATAAAAAAAAGGGGTAAAATTGGTGCCAAACTCCCCCAGGAGCCAGCACTGGTTGCTGGCAGCCTAAAGCCAGTCTCTGCTGGCTGCATCCAAAGCAGGGAGAGCAGCACCACAGGGAGGGGATTCTGCTCTGGGGAGACCTCACCTGCAGTGCTAGGTCCACCTCTGGGACCCCCAGCAGAAGAAGGACCTGAAGCTGCTGGAGAGGCTCCAGAGGAGGCCACAGCGATAAGCAGAGGGCTGGAGAAGCTCTACTGTGGGGACAGTCTGGGAGAGTTTGGGCTGTTCAGCCTGGAGAAGAGAAGGCTCCAGGGAGAGCTCAGAGCAGCTTCCAGTACCTGAAGAGGCTGCAGGAGAGCTGGGGAGGGACTTTGGGCAAGGACTGGCAGTGC
>WBNM01024786.1:6376-18432 GCA_013399055.1 Ramphastos sulfuratus
CAAGACCTTGTCAATAGTCCCTCCCCAGCCTTCCTGTAGGCCCCCTTCAGATATTGGAAGGCTACTATAAGGTCTGGAAGCCTTCTCTTCTCCAGGCTGCAGAGCCCCAACTCTTGTAACCTGTCCTCATAGCAAAGCTGCTCCAGCCCTCTGACCATCTTCGTGGCCCTCCTCTGGACCCGCTCCAACACTTCCATGTCCTTTATGCCACAGGAAAATTGAATTCAAATACATCTTTGGAGAGTATGTCTTAATATACAGCACTATCGCCTCATTTTCCTCTGCAGCTAAACACAGGTAGCTATTAATGGCTTTTATGCAGTTTAGGGATAATTACAAAACTTCATTTTTTATTTTTTTTAAATGATTGTAAAAATATATATGTATGGCAGAAATAAATAAAATGAATTCCTGTCTTCCTTGCTTATAGCTTTTGGGGAAAAAAAATACCCAATGTCTGGCTCGAACCCAAAGTTAAGACTTGGTTTAATTGTTTTGTGTTTTCATACCTCAAAAGCTTTGTCATTAAATCTTCATTTCATTTTCTCTTTTTTAATTAAACTATTGCCCTTCGCATTTAAAATGGTTATATAGAGGGGTGAAAGATTATTGTTATGAAAAAGGCTTTAAAACAAAAGAGCTTCCAAAAAGTCTGGTTAATGCTTTGTTTCACTCAGGGTAAGGTTTGTGCTCCTTAGGAAAACCACACCTTTTGTGGTCCCCTATTATAGTAGACTCAATGATGTCCTTTAAGCAGGTTTCTGCTACTATTTAAGATCATAGAATCATAGAANTATTATATATATTTCTATATATATAAAAGATTATATATCTATAATTATACAGTATATATAATATAGTAATAATAAACCCCAATGATAATAAATAATTAAAAACCAAACAACAGCAAACAACAAAATCCAGAAAAATACATCTATCCCAAAATACATGCATATACTTTTTTTCTTTAATAAATGTAGGCATCTAGAGAGATGGAGGGGTGGAAGCAAGCAAATTGGGTGATCATTCTTCTTTGTTATTACTTCCCTCTTAATACCAACCAGCATACACTTAATCTCAGGAAGATCTGATTTAGAAGTACTGTGTTTTCATGTTGTATGCCTATATGACTGTTTATTTAGTTGTGAGTTGATTGATTAGGAAATAAATGCTTTTCAAGCTGACAGTATAAATAATGAAGCTTTATTAGTGATATATGTGACACATTTAACAATGCTAATTTTCCGTACCGCTCTGGGTAATGCACTTGCCTTTTTTTTCAGCAGGCTGTAAACAATAGGAGGTTTGAGGGAAATCGCTAATTTGTTGGCTTTTTTTAAAAGGCAAGGGAGAGGAATGTGGAGTTTAGAAATATTTCCAGAGTGCCACCTAGTGGGGAAAAAAAAATAAAAAGGGAAAAAAAAATCATAGAATCATAGAATAGTATGGTGGGAAGGGACCTCAAGGATCATCTAGTTCCAACCCCCTGCCATATGCAGGGACACCTCCCACTAGTACAGGTCACTCAAGGCCTCATCCAACCTGGCCTTGAACCCCTCCAGGGAGGGAGCAGCCACAACCTCCCTGGGCAACCTGTTCCAGTGTCTCACCACCCTCACTGGAAAGAACTTCCTCCTAACATCCAGTCTAAATCTCCCCTCTGCCAGTTCAAACCCATTGCCCCTTGTCATTACAAGACCTTGTCAATAGTCCCTCCCCAGCCTTCCTGTAGGCCCCCTTCAGATATTGGAAGGCTACTATAAGGTCTGGAAGCCTTCTCTTCTCCAGGCTGCAGAGCCCCAACTCTTGTAACCTGTCCTCATAGCAAAGCTGCTCCAGCCCTCTGACCATCTTCGTGGCCCTCCTCTGGACCCGCTCCAACACTTCCATGTCCTTTATGCCACAGGAAAATTGAATTCAAATACATCTTTGGAGAGTATGTCTTAATATACAGCACTATCGCCTCATTTTCCTCTGCAGCTAAACACAGGTAGCTATTAATGGCTTTTATGCAGTTTAGGGATAATTACAAAACTTCATTTTTTATTTTTTTTAAATGATTGTAAAAATATATATGTATGGCAGAAATAAATAAAATGAATTCCTGTCTTCCTTGCTTATAGCTTTTGGGGAAAAAAAATACCCAATGTCTGGCTCGAACCCAAAGTTAAGACTTGGTTTAATTGTTTTGTGTTTTCATACCTCAAAAGCTTTGTCATTAAATCTTCATTTCATTTTCTCTTTTTTAATTAAACTATTGCCCTTCGCATTTAAAATGGTTATATAGAGGGGTGAAAGATTATTGTTATGAAAAAGGCTTTAAAACAAAAGAGCTTCCAAAAAGTCTGGTTAATGCTTTGTTTCACTCAGGGTAAGGTTTGTGCTCCTTAGGAAAACCACACCTTTTGTGGTCCCCTATTATAGTAGACTCAATGATGTCCTTTAAGCAGGTTTCTGCTACTATTTAAGATCATAGAATCATAGAATGGTAAGGTTGGAAGGGATCTCAAGGATCATCCAGTTCCAACCCCCTGCCATAGGCAGGGACACCTCCCACTAGTACAGGTCACTCAAGGCCTCGTCCAACCTGGCCTTGAACACCTCCAGGGAGGGAGCAGCCACAACTCACTGGAAAGAACTTCCTCCTGACATCTAGTCTAAATCTCCCCTCTGCCAGACGTCATCACACAGGTAATCTTGAGGAAGCTCAAAACTCTCCCAGTCCTTCTGTCTTTGCAGATGTTACATTTGTAAGCATGGCTCCAGGTTTGATGGGGGAAATATCAGGAACTCATGAAATTCTGCTTGCTTGAAGGTACCTGAGAGGTGAGTAAGGCTTGGCTGAGGCAGGCTGGCATGGCTAGAGGTCAGGAGGAGCAGGCAGGCTATTCTGTGTATACAAATATTCTTGCATCTGTCTACCTGTCCACTGTGAGTAAATTCAGTGTAACATTTCATAACCCAGGCAGCCCTTTGTTGTTGTGTGAGATCCCAGACTTTTACAAGTGAGCCTCACGAGTCTGGCAGCCAGGATAAACCAGGGGCTGCAATCTTTACTGCCTGTACACCGAGGGCATGAAGCAAGGCTATCATTGGGCAATGCTGAAGATGCCTTTCTGAGGAGGGTGCGTATCTAGACAGTTGTGGTGTCTGCCTCCTGTGACTGCTGTCTCCTGGGAGGGGAGTCAGGTGATTTTAAAATAATTTCTTCTCCTATAGTTTATGAGGAATTTCTGTCAAAGGATGTCAGTGCTTGTGTTGGGAGCGTCCCCTACCTTCATCAGTCCTGTAATGATTTACAGCAATAGACATTCTGAGATGTGCTTTTTGTACCAGATACTTCTGTGGTAGGTGTTTTTGCTTTTCCAGACAAAAACAGGGAAACCAAGTCTAGTTGACTTTTGTTTCTACCTGCTTCTTCATTAAGGTTCCTCTAATGTCTCTTCTATCTGTGGCATATTACAGGGAATAACTTATGTTAGAGAGGAGCCACAGTTACATTCACTGTGACTGGCCTTAGGATTTAGATCATAGAATCATAGAATCATAGAATGGTAAGGTTGGAAGGAGATCTCAAGGATCATCTAGTTCCAACCCCCTGCCATAGGCAGGGACACCTCCCACTAGTACAGGTTACTCAAGGCCTCATCAGTTGTGAGAGAGTTTTGTTTTTATCTATAGGAAAAGCAATACCTACATTATGGAGGCTAAATGTGGTATATTATTGTGTCTGTTTCATATCCAACACTGGCAAGATTATTGATCTCAAGATGAAATAACAAGAGGGGAATAATGAGAAAATTGTGATGAGAAAAGCAGTGTGAAACTGAGACAGGTATTTAATTTTTTTGTTTCTTCACAATTGTGCATAAACTGTGAAGGAGAAGCCCCTTACAACAGCACTGGTAAGCAATTAGCAGGGAAAAGGAGTAGAGATGATGTGGTGTGAAGTACTGCTTTCTGCCCACTTTAATCCACACTCTGCTTCTGCCTTTCTTGAGTAAAACAAACTGCAAGTTGATGTAGAGATCACCCTTGCAGCCTGAAAGACAGAAAGAATGATTTGTCAAGGAAAATCTTTAATGGGAGCATGGAGACTTCTCTTCCTAAATGTGCATCTAAGTTCTTGCTGACTGTAGGAAAACAGGGGTGAAAAGGGAAGGAGTAGAAAGGAGTTAGTAGAGTACTTTAGTACTAGGGAAGTCTGTGTTGTCTAATGGCATAAAAAGAGCAAACTGAGTGTTATCTTCACTGGAGTATATTATCAGCTTTACAGATAAGTATATGTCTATACCTAAGAGCTCTTAAATTCTTCTGAGAAGAATATATTAGTATTCTGGTTTAAGGTGTAGTGTAGGAGACATTTTCCTTTAGTGGTATTATTTTTTGTAAAGAGGTGCTCTAACATAATTACTCTTTCTATTTCTCAGCACTGTGTAGGGTGGGTTTGAGATGTGTGTGACTGTAATCTGGAAGGAGTAAAAGGGCTAGGAATGGAAATCAAGAATGGTGCAGACCTGTACCTGTGAGATACAACTGCAGGAGTTCACTTAGGCAATAAGGATCACCAGAGAGTCACAGGTTGGACCCTGCTTTCATATCTGCATGCACATAACTGCAGGTGGGCACCATAAATAATTTCCATGTCAAAAGCACAGCCCCTTAGACACACTGATAATTGGTAGTTTGTTTGTTCTGTTTCACTTCTGTCTTCCTCAATGAGGTTGATTCACTCTGCTGCAGTTTCAAACACATTAGATCCTTTTAGTTTGAGATTTGAAACCAGATTGTTAGAGAAATGTTTTTAGTTTTCACTTATTGCCACATCTCTCCTACCTTGATCTTACCATGTTCCTGAAGGAGTTGTGAAGGCTGACAGAGAGTGGTCCTGTAGAAGTAGAAATTCAAACTTTATGCCATTGAAAAAAATAAAAATAAAAAAGAGAGAGATTTGTAATTTTAACTTAGTGACAAATAGCTCCTCAAACTCTGGAAGATTCTCTGGTGTTTGACTCAAAGTATTGGATATTTTTTTCTATAGAAAGAAAACATCCAAAATCATGTCTGGAGATGTCTCCAGCTGATTAGTTGTGGATATTTTTAGTCCCTTTGAGCCTAGGTTTATTTCACTCATGGGAACTATTTATACAAGCAGGATAGACATGCTCTCGATTTACTTTTCTTTAGCTAATATCTCTAAAATATTTTTTGTAACTATTTAAAATATGAGTCCCTCACAAAATGTATATAGAATCATAGAATGGTAAGGTTAGAAGGAGACCTCAAGGATCATCTAGTTCCACCCCCCTGCCATAGGCAGGGACACCTCCCACTAGCACAGGTTACTCAAGGCCTCGTCCAGCCTGGCCTTGAACCCCTCCAGGGAGGGAGCAGCCACAACCTCCCTGGGCAACCTGTTCCAGTGCCTCACCACCCTCACTGTAAAGAACTTCCTCCTAACATCCAGTCTAAATCTCCCCTCTGCCAGTTTAAACCCATTGGCCCTAGTCCTGTCATTACAAGACCTTGTCACTAGTCCCTCCCCAGCCTTCCTGTAGGCCCCCTTCAGATACTGGAAGGCTAATATGTGAATACAGTCTGATAAAAGGGTTCTCTGTCATTTTTGCACCTTAAACTAACCATGCAGGACAGAAGACACTTTATTTCATCAGGTATTCTTACCTTCCCCCCCTCAACTCCTTGGTCACTCTTAGTGCAGCTAAATGCTGTCTCACTGCCTGTCAAGCCTGGGAACTCACTTGCATCCCTCAACATTTTGCTTCTAGTCTCATGTTTTCTAGCATCTTATTGTCACTGACCTTACCAATTTTTTGTCTCTTTTCATACTGAGATTTAAGAATCTATTACTAACTGCAGTTTTTCATAGTTGTCATTGAAGAGTGATCAGTTCAGGCCAAAATACTGTGAAGTTAATTAAAGTCTTTCCTTAGATTTCCATACTTCCCAGTGTCTATGTTATTGACATAGGTTAGGAACTTCCTTCCCCCCCCACCCCAACACTATTGAAATTTATCAGACCATCTCAGACAGCTTGGAAGTAAGATGAAGCTATAGTTACAGCAAAGCAAAATTCACAAGCATATACGCTCAATATATTTATAAGTATTTACAATTATAATCAAATTAAAATAATGCAGCAATCCAAACTCCCTCCCAGACAAAGGAAAATGCCCAGAGGAGCTCAAAGCTACCCTCCTCTTTCTTCTACTTTCCCAGAGAGACAAACGAAACAACCAGCAAAGCTTACACTGTTATCTGTTAGCCAAGATTAGTGGAAAGATATTAGAGTGGAGTTAAGAGGAAGCAAATAGAAGCAGTGTCAAAGACCAGAGTGGGACAAATTGTTGACAGTTTGGCTTTTTATCCATCTCAGCAAACCAATGAATGATATAGACTTCATCATTATTTTCTTTTTACAACCAATAATCCAATTTATCTCATTAAAATATTCTAATTAGCCTCAAACCAGCACAACTATGTATTCATTTCAATGGGCATTGGAACACTTTCTAAGATTAGCCAAAAGTGGAAACAAGGTAGCATGGAAACAAAAGGATCAAACATAAGCAATAGACAAGAAACTTCCTGTCTCAGGCTGATTTGGTTGAGTTTCATGCAAATAACAAATATAAGAAAGAAAACATCAACCTAGGTGCTAGTGTAAGAGTTATATCTTTTTAGTTACTTTAGAGTGTGTAAGAAAATTATTCTGGTAAATATTTAATTAGCAACTGTAATAAAATATTGATTCTAATTTCTCCATTAATACATATTACTTTGATCCTGTATTTTTTCCACTTTTAATAATTTAGCAAAATCTTTTAGTGGCCACTTCCCCTTCTAATTACCTCAGGATGGGAGCAAAAACAAAAATCACATTGGAAAGATTATTTCTTTTTCTTCTGCGTGCCATCTATTCAGTTTCAGTTAATTACATGTGACTTCATAACCTCTGGTTTTACTTTATTTTATAGATATATCTTTAGTTATTTTTGTTTCAAACTATACTGTTAACTTTCAAGAAAGAAAACCTTTCCCCACGCTTCTAAGCCTCCAAAATGACTGCTCATTACATGAGCTAATTAGTGCATAGTAATATTTCTGAGTGTATGGTATGCAAAAGACTCCAAATCTCTTTTCATGGGAAGAAAAAAGCAGTCTTATTTCAGGGAGAGGTTGTCCTATTTTGGTGAAGCTAGAAATTTGAAAGAAAAGGCAAAGCAACAGCTAGATAAAAATGAGGATCCAGAAGAGGTCAGATATTGAAAATCTTCTTCTTTTACCTTGTAAATATGATTATAAAACAAGGCTAACAATCCAGATATCCAACTGTCCTCATGCAAATCTTTCCAGCAATAAATAGATACATTTTTCTTTAAAGCAGTTGAAGTCAAAGCAGTGCATTGACCAAATGTGCTGACCATTTAGCATCATGTGCAATTGCAAAGTATGTGTTTAATCTTGTAATATTTTCAGTAGTACTTTAGCACAGAATATGCTTATAGTCTCCCTTTTCTTCTAGAAACCAGTTCCTCAGTGGCAACTGTGTCCCTGTGTGTTATAATGCCCAGTGACAGGACAAGGGGCAATGGGTGGAAGTTGAGGCATAGGAGATTCCATGTGAACCTGAGGAAGAATTTTTACCCTGTAAGGGTGACAGAGCACTGGAACAGGCTGCCTAGGGAGGTTGTGAAGTCTCCCTCTCTGGAGATACTCAAGAACCATCTGGATGCATTCCAGTGTGATCTGCTCTAGATGATTCTGCTCTGGCAGCAGGGCCGGAGCAGATGATCTTTCAAGGTCCCTTCCAGCCCCTGACATCCTATGATTCTGTGTTAGTAAACATACAGTGGTCTAAATACAAGTTAATACTGAACTAAGCACTTGGAAAATGTATATTCATGTTGATCTTCTAAAATGTGTTGTAAATGGCTGGTGGTAATTCCCTTGCACTTAGTTTCCTTAGAAGTGTGGAGCTTGTTCTTTAACTTCTCTCAGTACTGAAGAAACCTGTGTGTAGTATTTAAAGTAGAAGCATCATAAATATGGAAATAAAGACATTAACTATACCAAAGTCTAATTGGCAGAGTTTTTTCACAGCTTTTAAGGCACGCTCTTGGTCATCTAGCCAGTGAAAATTGTAGTTGATGCCCAATGTAGCAACTAATTTCTGCCACATGGTATTTGCCTGAGAACTAAGCCTAGGCCTGAGCCAGCCAGCGTTGCACACTTGCACTAGCTGTGCAGCTCTATTAGCTTGAAGTCAGGAGTTCAGACATGATCTTGATAAGCAGATGATTCTGTGCTGCACTGCCTGTCCTGGGAAGCTGCTCAGTTTTTCTATATTTAACAGATGAAAATGTCTCCAAAGTTCATCAAACACATACTCAAGATATCACAGGCTGCAGCTGGCAGCTGTGAGCTCTGTAGTTCAAGGTGAATGGAACACTAATTAGTAAGTATATAGGGTTATAAGCACATGCAACACACACTTTTTGGAGCACAGGAGGAAAATGAATTAGTAGTCAAGAGGAGGAGGGCCCTTCTCCAGCTGCCTTCCAACTCTGCTGTGATTCTCTTTGCCCCATCTACCCACAGGCTTCTAGAGTGAATGCTGGAGAGAGATCCTACAGACACAGCTGTGAGCATCATGGGAGGCTTTGGTTGGCATGGAGGGGAGCCAGCTCACCCCAGTACGAGGTCAGACTTCGGCTCTGCTTTGTCCCAGCCACTGCAGACACTGTGAGTGCCTGGTAATCACAGCATCACAGTATCAGCAAGGTTGGAAGAGACCTCAAAGATCATCAAGTCCAACCTGTTACCACAGACCTCAAGACTAGACCATGGCACCAAGTGCCACGTCCAAACCCGCCTTGAACACCTCCAGGGACGGTGACCCCACCACCTCCCTGGGCAGCCCATTCCAGTGGGGAATGACTCTCTCAGTGAAGAACTTGCATGCTCCAAAAACACTCAGCAGCCTTAGGTTGTGGGAACTATCCTAATGCCAGCAAAACTAACAGAGAGCAGCAGCCAGCTAACGAGTAACCTTTCTTCTGATGTCAGCAGAAGCTGAGGGTAGAAGAGAAGATAGCACTGGAAATTGCTGTAACACTTGAGTTGAATAATAACCAGAGAATGATACTTATTAAAGTGCAAAGGAGCAAGATTAATGTGCATTTTACCAGGAGATAACACTTTTGCCATTACTATTAAGTATCTAGAAGTCCCTAATTCAAAATACAGATAACTTACTGTAAATCTTTCCACTGACTGCCATATTTTCAGTAACTGTTGGCTGTAAATTTAATAGCTGCAGGAAAACTTCAGTTCAATGTATCTAGAATCACAACCTTCTCAAATACTTTTTTCTTTCCAGCAGCCTTTCTTTCAGGACTCAGAAACACAGTTCTTTCCATAGAAATCCTTTCTGTATAATTTTGAGTCATCTAAGATAAGCCTGGAGAATAAAATTAAAAGCCAGATTTGATGAGTTTGGATTTTAACTTCCTTGTGATTTGGCTACCAGGGACATTGATTCTTTAGATGGAGTTTAGTCTTGCAGCCTATATTCCTAGTAAATCTAGAACTGGTAACTCTTATTTTCACAGAGACCTCAATCTAATTTTTGCCAGAGGCTTTTGGAAATGTAAGTCACACAAACTCAGCTATGGTTCAATAGCTTTGCTGTCTCCTATAAATGAGCTTTTCATTCTCACCCAGCTAATTCTCCATTTCATTCCTCCTAGTGCAATATACTCCCCTTAGTTTGCAACCAGGCATTTGCAACGAATGTGAAGGAAAGTGAGAGCTTCATGCATCACAGAAGTAGCATAAGAAGGAATCAATTACTCAAATATCAAAGCAGTAGTGAGTCTAACTGAAAGAGTATTATGACTATCTAGGAATATTCAAGGAAATGTATGGAAACAAGGCCATGGACCAGGTCCTGCACTTTGGTTAAAATAGCCACATGAAATTCTACAGGTTTTGGGGAAGAGTGGCTGGAATGCTGCTCAGTAGAGAGGGACCTGCTGATCAATAGCTGGCTGAACATAAGCTATCACAGAATCACAGAATCACCAAGGCTGGAAAAGACCTCTGAGATCATAGAATCATAGAATCATAGAATGGTAAGGTTGGAAGGAGACCTCGAGGATCATCTAGTTCCAACCCCCTGCCATAGGCAGGGACACCTCCCACTAGCACAGGTTATTCAAGGCCTCCTCCAACCTGGCCTTGAACACCTCCAGGGAGGGAGCAGACACAACCTCCCTGGGCAACCTGTTCNTATGAGATATGACTGAGGATTATTTAGCCCAGAGAAAAGGAAGCTTGAAGGAGTTTATCACTCTTTATAACTACCTGAAGGGGGGTTGAAACAAGGTGGATGTTGGTCTCTTCTCCCTAGTAACAAGTGACAGGATGAGAGGAAATGGCCTCAAGTTGAACCAGGAGAGGTTAAGGTTGTGTCTTAGAAGAAACATCTCCACTGAAAGAGTTATTGAACACTGGAATAAGGCTCCCCAGGGAGATGGTTTAATCACCATCCCTGAAGGTGTTTAAAACATGCATAGATGTTGTGTTAAGGGGCATGGGTTAGTACCAGACTTGGTAAAGTTGGACAATGGCTGGACTCAATGATCTTAACAGTCTTTTCCAACCAAAAATATTCTATGACTTTATGGAAAATCATAAGCTGAGGTTCTGTGGGTTTGGAGAGAAGTGACTCTGTCTTACATTCAGGAAAAAAGTAATGAGTACAGCTATAATACTGCTTCAGGAATGATTTCAGGTTTTACCATTAATCACAGAGACAGTTCTGCTCTCTTAGACTTCTCTCATAAGCCAGGAGTAGAGGTTCTGCTTCTAACAGGATTGCTTTGGAGAGATGAGACTAAAAAGTCTTAATGGTATTGACTCAGATTCTTCCATATAAACTTGAATCTTCAGGTCTTGGAGAAGGACTGCTCTGATGTGAAGTACACTGGATTCCACTCACATAAATACTGAAAAGAGCCACACTTACATTGTTACGGTGCTGTGGCACATATCCACACCTGAGCTGTGGAGCAGCTGTAGTCTGTCATGAAAGATGAAAAGGAAAAGAGAGGTCAGAAATGGTTTCACATTATCTCAACGAACCCATTGTGTAGTTCTGGATTGTGAGAGTCCTGTTCTGTTCCATCTGTGAGCAAAGTAGTGTACAGAGATGGGTGGTACCGAGATCTCCATCGCTCTCTGGGGCGTATGTAAGTCTGTGGGGCATATGGGAATCCTGATGGATTGGCAAATGTGCCATAAAGGTTTTCCCTATGGACCTTGCATCTCATTCCTGGTCACACTCAAAAGTACCAGAAAATCATAGAATCATAGAATGGTAAGATCTGTCTCTCTTGTGGCCAGATCTTAGCCTTTCCAACATTTCTGCATCATCTGGGATTTTCACTTTTCTTGACTGTTTGTCTAGCAAATCAATTTATGCATTCATAGTATAAACACATGCAGGGGTTGCTATCCTGCAGAAGCATGGTTTTGACTGGTTTTGGCTGGCATGGAGTGAATTTTCTTCCTAGGAGCTTGTACATTGCTGTGTTTTGGATTTAGTGTGAGAATGAAGTAAACACACTGATGATTTAGTTGTTGCTAAGTAGTACTTATTCTAAGTTAAGGATTTTTCAGTGCAAGCAGATGCACAAGATGCTGGGAGGGAGGATGGCCACTACAGCTAACCTGAACTAGCCAAATGGGTAATCCATAGCATAGAACATCATGCTCTATGTAAACAGGGGGTAGTTTGCTGGAAGGAGCAGACTGCTGCTCAGGCATTGGAACTAGCCAAATGGGTAATCCATAGCATAGAACATCATGCTCTACGTGAACTGGGGGTAGTTTGCTGGAAGGAGCAGACTGCTGCTCAGACATTGGAACTAGCCAAATGGGTAATCCATAGTATAGAACATCATGCTCTATGTAAACTGGGGGTAGTTTGCTGGAAGGAGCAGACTGCTGCTCAGGCATTGGAACTAGCCAAA
>WBNM01024796.1:0-12540 GCA_013399055.1 Ramphastos sulfuratus
TTCTATGATTCTGTGATCTTCCTTCTGCCTTATCATAGAATCATTGAGTGTCTGGGTTGGAAGGGACCTCCAAAGGTCATCTTGCCCAACTCCTTCTGCAGTCAGCAGGGGCATCCTCAACTAGATCAGGTTGTTCAGAGCCCTGTTCAGCCTCACCTTGCGTATCTCCAAGGATGGGGCCCCAACTACCTCCCTGGTTGTATCAAGTAATATTTCCACAGTCACTCTTGAGTATTAGGACAGAGTTTTGTTATGTCAGATTTGGCTGCTCCTCATCAATCTTCTGAAATCAACTTTTTAATCTGTTAAAGGAAAGTTTTGGGTGCTAGAAATAAACACCAAGAAAGAACAACAACAACAAAACCAGATCAACTTCATGGTCCTGCTAGCTTGTCTGTAGCATTTTTATATTAACTAAAACCACCCAAACCCCAACCCCCTATAAAACACCAACCAATCACCCACCCACAAACACCCACAAAAACAAAAACACATCCCCAAAAAACCCAAGAAAAGACCCCAAACAAACAAAACCCCAAACAAACAACACCACAAGAAAGAGACACACAAAAAAAAAAAAAGGCAAAGAAATCCATTCTGATCAGACATTCCCACCCCCTCACCCCCCCCTAAAAAAAAAAGAGGTTGTTATCAGATGGGCATATGCCATCCAAAATTGTGAGTTGTCATCTGCTTTCTGGGCTTTGCTGGTGATGTTTCTAAAACACTGTGAATGGAAGTCACCTCTTTGAGAACAAAAGCTATTTTTATCCTTGTTGCTTGTTGGCACTCACAGAGAACAGCACTTCTGCAGCCCTGCCTTAGCTGTACTTCTCTGAAAGAAGCAGCATTGGATGCTCTCTACAGAAGCTCATTTTCCTAGATACAGAGAGAAGGGCTGAGAGAGAGGTGGGGAGGTGGTGAATGAGAACACACTTCTTCCAGTCTTGCTCCCTAGAATGGCATCCACATCTTTTGCAGTCCAGGCTATGCTGGAAATTTCTCACAGAATCATAAAATCATAGAATGGTAAGGTTGGAAGGGGCCTCAAAGCTCAGCCAGTTCCAACCCCCTGCCATAGGCAGGGACACCTCCCACTAGCACAGGTCACTCAAGGCCTCCTCCAACCTGGCCTTGAACACCTCCAGGGAGGGAGCAGCCACAACCTCCCTGGGCAACCTGTGCCAGTGTCTCACCACCCTCACTGCAAACAACTTCCTCCTAACATCCACTTTCAATCTCCCCTCTGCCACTTCAAACCCATTNACTGTGCCACACAGCTTGGTGCCAGCTGCACACTTGTTGAGGCTGCACTGATTCCTCTGTCCTGTGCCACCTCTGTCTTCCAGCTGTCAGTGATTTCCCTTCTAGGCATTGAACAAATAATAGATGTACCAAAATAAAATGCTCAAAGAAATGTTCCAGATCACTACAAGTTAGCTGCCAGCTAAAGCATCAGAGGCAGCTGCTGCTGGTACTTTTAGACATATTTTGAATGATGGAGAACAGAAATCTTTCACCACCCAGTGACAATTGATTCTCTGTATTCTGGTTTTCCAGGTACCTTTCTGCAAGAGAACTATTGATTCAGAGTTTTTTAGCATGTTTATCAAAAGCTTTTTCTTTGTAGCATCAATAATATTTTACACAGTGAAACTGAAAGGAGCTAAATCCAAGGATGAACCAAATCCAATTTTCAAGCCTTTGGTACCTTTGAGCAAAGCATTAAGTGTTTGGAACCTTTAAGATCATTTGTTTGATGATTTCTCTTGCTACATCTTGAGTCACTGACTGAGGCCATCTCTGATAAGGTCACTTATGGAAGTTTTATCTTAAGCTCCTGTGTGAACTGGAATTGATTTTTCTTGCACTACAACATTACTCCCAGGAGTAAGCTATCGAAGAGGCTATTGATGGAAACATACCACATGTTGGTGACTTCATAGGGTAGAACTGCAGGAAATGTAATTTTGTACTGTCACTTGCCCTTAATGCACAAGGAAAATGGACAAAATCACCTTAAGCTCTTACCTGTGATGCAGTACAGAAGTTAAAGTTGCACAATACTCTCCACCAGTTTAATCAAATAAATAAGGTTTACAACTGGATGTCTTTTCTGTGCATTAAATATGTCCTGAATGGTTATTGCTGGTGGACAAGAAGTTATCCATGAGACAACAATGTGCCCTTGCCAACAAGAAGGCCAATGGTAGGCCAGGGGACATGAAGTAGAGTGTGTCCAGTAGACCAAGCGAGGTTCTCCTCCTCCTCTACTTTGCCCTCACCTGGAATATTGCATCCAGTTTTGGGCCCCCCAGTTGAGGAGGGACAGAGATCTACTTGAGAAGTCAATGGAGGGCTATAAGGATGCTGAAGGGACTGGAACACTGCCTTGTGAGGCAAGGCTGAGAGCCCTGGGGCTTTTTAGTCTGCAGAGGAGAAGACTGAGAGGGGGGCTAATTGATGTCTATAAATATCTGAGGGCTGGGGGTCAGGAAGGAAGGGACAGGGCCACCCTCTGCTCACTTGTGCCCTGGGATAGGACAAAGGGCAGTGGATGTAAACTACAAGCACAGGAAGTTCCACCTTAACATGAGGAACAACTTCTTTACTGTAAGGCTCACAGAGCACTGACACAGGCTCCCCAGGGGGGTTGTGGAGTCTCCTTCTCATGGAGACTTTCAAGACCCATCTGGATGCATTCCTGTGTGACCTGTGCTAGATTCTCTGGTCCTGCTCTGGCAGGGGAGGTTGGACCATAGATCTCCAGAGTTCCCTTCCAACCCCTAACATCCTGTGATCTTTGAAGAGAACTGGGAGAGGAAGAGGAGGGAAAAGCAGAATAGAACTCCTGTGGTTATTTTAAAATATTGAAAGCCCAATATTGAAAGCCCAAGTGGTCCTGTTTCTACATCACTGTCAACAAGTCAAAACCATTTAGAGATTTGCACTGTTCTGATACTGGATCCGTGCTGACAGCTGCACCCTGGAGAGGAAAAGCCACTTCAGCCTCATCTAGAGTCCCCCTCCCAGGCACTTTGATTAGCCCACTGCTGCATTATAATTTGTAGAAGGAGAGAGAGAGTTTGCTAAGTAAGCAACTACATCCCTTTGTGAAAATCCCAGTGTGTTGCAAGTTAGGCAGTACCTACACACACGCACCCCCACCAGTGACTTTACTCTTTGTGACACCTAAAAGGCTTGTCAAAAGTCATGGCAGCTTCAACAGTGTCTGCTCTCTACCAGTACATCTGACTATCCTTTTTTGTCATTTCTTTCCCTTTGTAGTTTTGCTGACTGCTACAGCTTTTTAATTCCTGAAACATATCAAAGAGGATAGATAACAAAAGTCAAGAGAAGGTAAACTCCTAATTGCCTTCAAATGCAGTGTATAACACAGTGTTAAAAATTATTTTTCTTATGGCTGATCTATAATTTCTCTTGGAGTGTCTTACATTCCTTTCACTTGATAGCCTAGCAGTAGGTAGAGTCGAGGAGGAACAAATCATAGAATCATAGAATGGTAAGGTTGGAAGGGACCTCAAAGCTCATCCAGTTCCAACCCCCTGCCACAGGCAGGGACACCTCCCACTAGCACAGGTCACTCAAGCCCTCCTCCAACCTNTGCCTCAGTGTAAAGAAAAAGGTAAACTGAAGCTACTCTTCCTCTTATGCAGGAGCTTGGCTACATGGAATAATCAGTTCTCTCTCAGTGCATGGAATATATCATACATGAAATCCAAGCAGGATGGATGAATCCATTCTTTCTATCTCAATAGCTAGTATATTTTCAATTGATTTATGAGTATTAAGGAAGGAGAGAGGAACATTGCCTCTGAATGATGATGTGATGGTTTGGGAGTTCCCTGCCTCCCCACGCTTTGTAAAATCCCCCAGACTAGACTCAGCCAGCTGGAAGTTAAGGACTGAAGCTCTATTTACAGCTCAGCACAATGCACAAGCAGAGATAGACACAACAGACAGGAATAGTTACAGACATAGACAAGGTAAAGGTAATACAGAAGCACAACTCCCCTCCCAGAAATCAGAGACCCCAGGAGGGGCTCCCAACCACCCTTCCACCTTCTCCCTACCCCTCTACCTTACCCCAGGGTCTGCCTTACATGCAAGGTGAGTTTGGAGGATGGGCCAGGGGGGTTATAAGGAAAGTAGTTAGTGAGGTTACTCGGCAGAGAGAAGAAAGCAAGAAGCTGATAGACAACTCCAGAGTGTCTGTGCCCAAGTGTTTTATCTTTGTTTTGTATTCTTTTCTTATCCATCTCAGCAAGCCTATGAGTGCAGCAGACATCATCACTGTTTCGTTTTCACAGCCTCTAATATAGTTTTCTCCATTAAAATATTTCAATTAGTCTCAAACCAGCATAGATGACAGGGTAGGTACCCAGCATGGATTACTGATTGCTAAAGCCCTTCCCTTATTGACAGGAAGTAGCTGCAAACTGATCATGTAAAGGAAAAAAAAATGCTGCCAGTAATGCTAAATCCTTCTTTGTCTGTGCCCTGTTATACCTTGTCACATTTTGGTTGGCCTCTGGGATGATCTTTTGAAGGCAAGGTTTGCACCTGCATCTCCTTGTGAACCACACACTGTAGACAAAGGAGAGCTTTCTGAGCAGGGTTTCCATGCTCTGCATTCTGAACAGAGCAGTCAGTGCTAGCAAAGAGCCTCCCCTGGGCAGGGCAGGGAGTTTCAGTGCCAGGTCAAAACCCCTCTCTGCCTTTCACGTGTCAATGTTTGGCTCAGCAGGAGCAGCACACACCTCAGGCTAATGCACCCTGCTGCCAGCACCCTGGCTTCAGTTTAGGGTCATGAATTCAGCCCCTGGTGCTCATCCAAAGTCAGCCTGACAATCTGGTTACAGGGACAAGTGCCCCGTGGAGGTCAGGGCTGCCCACTGGGAAGAGAGGACTGGGACCTCTAAATTAATGTCTCCATCACATGTTGGTCAGAAGGAAAAGCACATGGAATGACATGGGGAAGATTCTGATTACATAATGACAATTCTAGGGAGGTTAAGCTAATATGGCAAACCTTACCCAGGAACTTAGTCTGCAGTGAGCTTCTGGTCAGGCTGGAATTGTTCTGCATTATCATTTTCATAATTTGTTGAGCCATTATTTTAGAAAGCTTTCTTAAGAAGGAACATAGAATCATAGAATCATAGAATGGTAAAGGTGGAAGGGACCTCAAAGCTCAGCCAGTTCCAATCCCCTGCCACAGGCAGGGACACCTCCCTCTAGTACAGGTCACTCAAGGCCTCCTCAACCTGGCCTTGAACTCCTTGCCTCCCTGGGCAACCTGTGCCAGTGTCTCACCACCCTCACTGTAAAAAACGTCCTCCTAACATCCAGTCTAAATCTCCCCTCTGCCAGTTCAAACCCATTGCCCCTTGTCCTGGCATTGCAAGACATGCTAACTCCTGAACAGTTTCCAAATATGAAGTGAGTAATGTCATCCAACCTTGTTTGAACTGGTTTAGTAGCACTTACCAGGGCTGATTTAGTACCAGTAAAAGTATAAGCAACACAATAGTCCTGTACCAGCTAAAATGGATTAATTTTGTGTTGCTTCCACAGGCAATATCGCAATGTGTTAAAACAAAAAGAATAAAATTTATTATGGAAGAGTCAAAGGGAAGACTTTCTGTTAAAAAGACTTAGATCTCCTTTTCTTTTTAGGCCCTAAAGAGATACAGGCCCCCAAGCATCTGTAAAACAAAAGACAGAGGAAACATCAAGGGATTTATAGCTTGCTACCTACAAGTTTGAGATCTCACCCTTTGAACATATTTCATTCTGATTCTCTGCAGGATTTCTTTCATATTTCCTGGGCCTTTAGGCTAGGTGGGGTTGAAGGAAAGCTGGTCTACAGTGTGAAGCTAGCTGGGCAGGGGACATGGCCTGTTTTGCTGGTTTCAAACAGGATTCAGTGTCGTCAGCTAGAAGCAAAATTATTTGTCACCAAAGGTGCATGCAAAAAGCTAGAATGTAGGAGAGGAAAATGCATCAGCACATACTACCATGAAGGAGTTTGCATAAAAGACATTTGCTGTGGCAGATGCATTCAAAGCAGGCTTAGAACTTTGCTGTAGTATGGACAGAAGACCAAGAAACTATAAATGAAAAAAAAGCTTTAGTCATATTAACTCTTTTTAGAAGCTGTCAAGTATATATCTGAGTATTCATGGCCAGACTATGATTTAACTCCCAAAAAACCATTTCAGTTATCTCTTAGAGCAGGAACTGGGCTGTTTATAAAGATTTTATACACAGTGGGTCTGTCCTCACAGTCTGTATTTTAACCAATTTCAGCTATCCCATCATACTGTACTTGCTCTGATATGTCAAGACACTCTACAGCGTGACTTAACTTTGTCTGTTTTAGCTTTTCTGTGTTGGAGGAGAAGGGAGGAATAAATCTGGAATTTCTATCCTCAGTGACTAGAGTCTTCCACAGAATAATTAATCCTGTAGGAATTTGCCATGAAAGGAGCAAGAGAAAAGAAAAGCAATCCCACTCAGTATCTTCAGAGCTCTCAATACACTGCTACAAATCAATTGTTGCTGCACTCCCGTGGAGCAACTACTCCCCGGATGTTTTGATGTTACCGATGACAAAGCAGGCTCTGAAAGGAGTTATGAATCCCAGGCACTCAGAAAGAGATGCAGTAACAGATTCAGAATTAGCTCCAGTCACTAAATAACAATTCTCCTGCACACTTGAGCTCTCTCTTCCCATTGCTTTTGCTGAAAGGAGCAGCACTTTGACTCAGTATGTCCTTGGTGCACACAGCCCTGCAAAGCTGAAGCATAACTCGGTTAGGGATCTGTCAGCACAACACATCCATATTCACCTTCCCTTCTTAGCTTGGCTTTCAAAGTTAATGTGTGTCCATCTGTCAGTGTCCTGTGTGCTCTGAAGTCTGCACAGCACTTCCTATGCTTTCACACAATGCTACCATCCCCTGATGCTGCGAAAAGAAGATGGAAGTAGCATTTTAAGCCACACTTCATTGAACTAATTTGAATCAAAACTTTTTGGAATAGATTTTCTAAACTTCCTAATCTTAGCAGCAGATTAGTCACCTGTCTATTGGATGAATGCCCTAGGCACTTTTTGTTTTTCATACTTAGAGATTACAGTCTGGCTTGAAAATGTTCTATTTGAAGAAGTCAATTTCAAGCAACCTAATTCATAAATTAGCTGCCAGCGTGGAGTATAAACTCATTCTAATTTGATGTACCCACAAAGCTACATCATTCAGAAGGATGAAATCTCCCAAGGATAGAGCAGAGCAGAAATCACAGGATCACAGGATCAGAAGATGTTAGAGATTGGAAGGAACCTCTGGAGATCACCGAGTCCAAACCCCTTGTGAGAGCAGGACAATAGACTTGAGCTCAGGGCACACAGGAACTCATCCAGACAGGGCTGGAAAGTCTCCAGAGGAGACTCCACAACCTCTCTGGGCAGCCTGTGCCAGTGCTCTGGGATCCTCACAGTAAAGAAGTTCTTCCTCATGTTGAGGTGGAACCTCCTGTGCTGTAGTTTACATCCACTGCCCTTTGTCCTATGCCAGGGCACAAGTGAGCAGAGGCTGTCCCTGTCCCTTCCTTCCTGACCCCCAGCCCTCAGATATTTATAGACATTGAATAGATCCCTTCTAAACCTTCTCTTCACCAGACCAAACAGCCCCAGGTCCCTCAGCCTCTCCTCATCAGGCAGTGCTCCAGCTCCTTCATCATCGCTGTAGCCCTCCCTTGGACTCTCTCCAGTAGATCCCAGTCCCTCCTGAACTGGGGAGGGCCATATTCTAGATGAGGTCTCACCAGGGCAGAGTAGAGGGGGATGAGAACCAGTAATATCTTTCAGTAGGATAGAAGAGAAAACCATGAATACATAACTGCAGAAAAGAAGTCCACAACAACAACCAAAACTATAAGCAAAGGAAACCCCAACACGGTACTGAGTGCTTAATCCAAACAAGCATATGCAGAGTGGTGGTTAATGCTTTTTTCAAGGACACCTTAGAAGTGAGTACTACCCACACTGCGTGGCATTGCTGTAAATCTTCACCAGCATTTCTAAAACTTTCCTGAAATATACAGGCAAGGAGGAAATTTGGAAGTAGTATTAATCCAAGACATTCCAGTCTGGACACAAAGGTAATTTCTCCCCCTTTCTGCCAAGCTGAGCTAACCAAATATCATGTAGCATCTGATGGCTACAGCCTCTTCAGCTGGGCTTGTTCCCTGCTGAGTTCAAATCCAATAAATGCAGATGCATAATTGTACAGCAGCTTTCTGTTTCCCTTGTTTTGCAGCTCGTCTGTGGTCTGCAGAAGCTTTCAAAAGCCCTTAAGTCAAAACGATCTGAATCTGAGCACCAAAGCTTACAGAGCTCCAGGCAATCTTTTCTCTCTCTTTTTGAAACTTTTGTTGAATTTGAAGCAGAGAGCATCCTGCTGCTCACTGGGACCTTCACTCAGTGGAGAAAGATCAAAATGAAAAGCATCACAGGAAGCAAACCATTGCCATTCACTAATCCCTATCTGAATATTCCACAGTGTTACACTTTTCAATCTTGCTCTTACAGCTAGCTGCAAGAGTTTTTCACTCCTATATAAAGATTAAGCCCTTGTGGATTTGGTAGATTTTGATATGTTAGATTGATAGATTTTGATAGATTAGATTGGTAGATTTTGATAGATTAGATTGGTAGATTTTGATAGATTAGATTGGTAGATTTTGATATGTTAGATTGGTAGATTTTGGTAGATTTGGTAGATTTGTTAGATTTTGATATATTAGCTTGGTAGATTTTGATATATAAGATTGGTAGATTTTGATAGATTAGAATGGTAGGTTTTGATTAGATTGGTAGATTTTTATATGTTTGATTGGCAGATTTTGATATGTTAGATTGATAGATTTTGATAGATTAGATTGGTAGATTTTGATAGATTACAATGGTAGGTTTTGATAAGTTAGATTGGTAGATTTTGATAGATTGGTAGATTTTGATAGATTAGATTGGTAGATTTTGATAGATTACAATGGTAGGTTTTGATAAGTTAGATTGGTAGATTTTGATAGATTAGATTGGTAGATTTTGATATGTTAGATTGATAGATTTTGATAGATTAGATTGATAGATTTTGATAGATTAGATTGGTAGATTTTGATATGTTAAATTGGTAGATTTTGATATGTTAGATTGGTAGATTTTGATATATTAGATAGATTTTGATATATTAGATAATGACATTGCCCCCATTTTTTTGCTTCCTTTTTCTCCTTTTTTCCCTTTTTTACTCCTGTTTAGGATAATTCCCAAGCCTGTAGAGTCATGTGGCATTCAGGTGTCCATCTAGGTGATGATCCTGCAGTAGACAGCACACAGCTGATGGACAAAACAAAGACACAGTGGTTTGGCCTTCAAGCTTCTGTCAGGAGTTCATAAACTGGCTGTTCAAGGCAGACTACCACCTTCAACAGTCATGGTTGTGTAGTTTACTTCATGAACCTCTACTAAGCCTTTCAGAGACCTTCTCTCTTTCAGAAAAAAATCATGGAAATAATTTTCCCAATTATCTGAGGTTTATCATTATCTAATGCTCCTTGCTGCTTTCCAAATGTTGCATTTTTGTCTGTCAGTTTTGCTGGCATACAAACTCGTCTGTAGCCTTCTATTTTGCAGCTAGTTATATTTTACCCTTTTTAGTTTGTTTGTTTGAGGGCTCAGAGGTGACTCTGTGCCCAAGACAGGTATATTTTCATCTTTATCCACAAAGATTTCAAGGTCTTTTTCCTGAGAGGTGAGAGCTGATTTGGAACTCATCACTGTGTTTCCATGTACAGCTGAAATGTTCTCTCCTGTGAGCATTGCTATGCAGTAATAATCTCTGGGATACCATCTGCCATTTTATTGCCCAAGCACTGGGTATAATGGCAGAGTTTTTTGCACCTCTTTGAGGCTAACAGTAAGTGACAAGCTTGAACATACTCATTTCAACAAACTGTGTCCCCTCACTTGTAATCTCTTCTTGGGAATCTTTTGCTATATGTTGGACATCAGAGAGCCTATAAAGATCACTAGGGAAACCTGCTTGGAACTGCTTTTCATTGTGAAAACTGCTACCTTTTCTTTAGCATGTCATTACTGCATGACAGTGTCAACTCCACAAAGCTGAGCTGCACTACAATTTGATGGGAAAATTTTCAGCATTAATTCCACTTTCTCTATTATTTCTCACAGTCGACTTGCTAGAGGGCAGGGATCCATCCAGAGGGACCTGCACAGGCTGCAGAGCTGTGCCCAGGCCAACCTCAGGACATTCAACAAGGCCAAGTGTAAGGTCCTGCACCTGGGTAGGCACAATGCCAAGCACAGCTCCAGGCTGGGTGGGGAATGGCTGAGAGCAGCCCTGAGGAACAGGCCCTGGGGGTCTGGGGTGATGAAAAGCTCAAGATGAGGCTGCAGTGTGAGTGCAGCCCAGACAGCAACTGTGTGCTGGGCTGCAGCAAGAGCAGTGTGGGCAGCAGGGCAAGGGAGGGGATTGTGCCCCTTTGCTCTGCTCTCCTCAGACCCCAGCTGCAGTCCTGTGTGCAGTTCTGGAGCCCCCAGCACAGGAAGGACATGGAAGTGTTGGAGCCAGTGCAGAGGAGGCCACCAAGATGCTGAGAGGGCTGCAGCAGCTCTGCTGTGAGGACAGGCTGAGAGAGTTGGGGCTCTGCAGCCTGGAGAGGAGAAGGCTTCCAGGAGAGCTTGGAGTGGCCTTCCAGGATCTGAAGGGGGCTACAGGAAGGCTGGGGAGGGACTATTGACAAGGGCTTGGAATGGCAGGACAAGGGGAATGGGTTTGAAGTGTCAGAGGGGAGATTGAAAGTGGATGTTAGGAGGAAGTTGTTTGCAGTGAGGGTGGTGAGACACTGGCACAGGTTGCCCAGGGAGGTTGTGGCTGCTCCCTGCCTGGAGGTGTTCAAGGCCAGGTTGGATGAGGCCTTGAGTGACCTGTGCTAGTGGGAGCTGTCCCTGCCTATGGCAGGGGGTTGGAACTGGCTGAGCTTTGAGGTCCCTTCCAACCTTACCAGTCTATGATTCTGTGATTCTATGATTAACATTATCACAATTAAGGTAACCATGGAAGCAGTTAAAGCAGGACGTAGGCCTAAAGAAGTCAAGCTATACCTTAAATAGAGAGACAATATGTCCTTTTGAAAACAAATTAATCATGCCTCTTAGAGAAGTTAGTTACCACGACCACCTACCAGACCATTCCAAGACTATTAACCAGATGAGGAATGATTGTGTGGGAACATACAATGAAATATTCTGCATCTGGATCCAAGGACAGAGAGCTAAATGTTACCAGATGATGCTTGACTTGGAGGAACTGGAGGAGCAGTAAAGGAGCAATTATGACTTAAGGAATTAGGCAAATATCACTGCTCTGCACATCACAGAACATGTGTTACAGGTACAGGGCTGGTGCCTGAGTTTCCAATTGTAAGCCTTTTCAGAGAATTCAGTCCAGACACTGATGGATTGTGGAGAGGCTGCTGCTGGCCTCTTCTCAAAGCTAACTGGAGACAGAACAAAGGGGAATGGGCTCAAGGTGGGACTGAGGAGGATTAGATTGGACATTAGGAAAAAAGCTTTTCATGGAGAGAGTGGTCAGGGACTGGAATGAGCTGCCCACAGAGGTGGTGGAGTCACCCACCCTGGGGGGGTTTAAGGATGGTTTGGATGTGGTGCTTGGGGCTATGGTTTGAGGTGAATCTTGTAGAGCAGGGTTCTAGGCTGGACTTGGTGGCCCTGAGGGGCTTTGCCAGCCTGCATGTGTCTGTGATTCTGTGAATTTTCCAAGGGGCTGAAGAGAATGTTAGAGAGAAATGTATTCTATTTCCCTGGTTCTGCAAATTTCTATATAGTTTGGGAACAGAGTGTGTTCTCTCTTCTCCTTTTTACCCTCTTTCGCTATTTTCCTGTCCTTTGCCTGTGTTGTTCTCCTCTTTAGGCTCTCGCAGTGGTGCAGTGGGGGAGGTAAGGCAGCACAGCCTTTAGGCTGTGGGTTTTGTACAGGGCAGCTAGAGATATTGAGGAGGGGGATAGCTGGGTTGCTGCCTAATTGTAGATGTACACATGTGTTTAGTATGTAGCATCATAGAAACATAGAATAACAGAATCAGTCAGGGCTGGAAGGGACCACAAGGATCAGCCAGTTCCAACCCCCCTGCCATGCCCAGGGACACCTCACACTAGATCAGGCTGGCCACAGCCTCATCCAGCCTGACCTTAAACACCTCCAGGGATGAGGCTTCCACCACCTCCCTGGGCAACCCCTTCCAGGCTCTCACCACTCTCATGCTGAACAACTTCTTCCTAACATCCAGGCTGACTCTACCCATTTCTAGCTTTGTTCCATTCCCCCCCAGTCCTATCACTACCTGACAGCCTAAAAAGTCCCTCCTCAGCTTTCTTCTAGCCCCCTTAAGATAGGTCACAATAAGGTCACC
>WBNM01024805.1:2297-14602 GCA_013399055.1 Ramphastos sulfuratus
GTTTGACTGGGCTTTTTGGAGTTTTAGACATGTAAGTTAATTCCTGTAGAATTTATTTAAGCAAAAACACTTTTCTTTGCAAATTAATGGCTTTAAAGGCCAAGGAGGCAACTCATCCATAGAATGCATTGGGTTGGAAGGGACCTTCAATGGTCAACTAGTCCAACCCCCCTGCAGTGATCAGGGACATCTTCAAGGCGTTAAGTTTGACCTGTGTGACCTGTGCTAGATTATGTGGACCTGCTCTGACAGGAGGCTCAGAATGAAAGATATCTAGAAGTCCCTTCCAACCCCTAACATCCTTTCATCCTGTGACCTTGAATGTCTCCAGGGATGGGGCCTTCACCATCTCCATGGGCAACCTGATCCAGTGTTCTCACTCTTACAGTAAAGAACACTTTCTTAATGTCCAATCTATATCTGCCAATGTTTAAAAGCATTGTCCCTTACCCTATCACTGCATGCCTATTTAAAAAGTCTCATCCAGTGTTCTTGTAGGCCTCCTTCAGGTACTAAAAGGCAGCTATAAGGTCTCCTCCAAGCCTTCTCTTCTGAATGCTGGAACTGGCAGCCTACCATTCTCTAGAACAGAAATTATGTAAGTTATACAAAGGGTATATGGAACATCCTTTATAAAACTGCCTATGGCAGAGGGGTTGGAACTACATGATTTTTAAGGTCCCTGCTGCTTCATGGCACACAGCATCCTGCCCTGTTCCCTGTGCAGGAACAAAGAGGGTAATTTCTGAGGTGAAGCTTGGCACTTGCTAAGTTCATAGAATAAAATCAGAATGGTTTAGGTTGGAAGGGTCCTTTGCAAAGGTGACCTTATTAGGTGAAAGCAGAGCTTGCTTACCCTTATTTGGACAAGACAGACACTAACAAGTACCTAAACACCTGTGGGTACACTTTGGGAGGGGACATAATGGCCCAAGCCTTTGTTTTCCTCTGGCCCTTGCTTGCCTCATCAGCAGAAGGGTGGGGNACAGAGAAAGATTACTCCTTGCAGTAACCTGTACTGAAAGATTATAATTTTTGTTGCTCAGGGTACCAACCATTAAGCTGTCTGCTCAGTGTCTGTGTGTGTAATATGTATATTATGTCTTTTAAGCCATATTCTCTGAAAAAGCACTCAGTTTCAGAAGCATGCATTGAAATCTACAGCAAGGGCTGTGCAGAAGTTCCTCTAAACAAAACTATTATTTAGTGCTTAATTACTTGCTAGCAATTTGAATAGATGCTGCAGCTAAACAGGGTCACACCCAATTCACAACTTAATGTGTCAGAACAAGAGGAACACAATTCCTCCTCCTGTTCTATTCACATCACATTTACTGTGGAGAAAAAAAAGTTTCTTTCTCCACACAGGAAGATTTTTTAAATGGGTTTCTTTTTCTCTCTAGCCCTGCCAACATTCCTTTCCCATTAGAAAACTCGAGCAGATTCAAACCCCCATTCAAAGCAGGGTCTGTAGTACAAACATGCTACAGTTGTCAGCACACAATGCACCAACACACGCTGGGGGTGGGGGGCAAAAATAGAATGAGCAGAGCCAGCCACTAGCCCACAGTGCTAAGCTGCTCGTGGGAGGGGGGAATGAAACTATTTTTATGAATACCAGCCAAGTTCATCGAAGCCCTAGAAAGTCTATATTTGGAGTAATTATATGACCCTGCTGCATCTTTGCTAATTACAGCAGTCTTGTGAAATAATGAAATTATTCAGCTGTTTCCCTTTGTGTGAGAAATGTCCCCAGAAGGTCACTCTCATCAGATGGGCTCAGATGGGCTCAAAATGTCTCAGATGGTCACTGCTGGAGTGGGTCCAGAGGAGGCCACAAAGATGCTCAGAGGGCTGGAGCAGCTCTGCTATGAGGACAGGCTGAGGGAGTTGGGGCTCTGCAGCCTGGAGAAGAGAAGGCTTCCAGGAGACCTTAGAGTAGCCTTCCAGGATCTGAAGGGGGCCTACAGGAAGACTGGGGAGGGACTATTGACAAGGTCTTGTAATGACAGGACAAGGGGCAATGGGTTTGAACTGGCAGAGGGGAGATTGAAACTGGATGTTAGGAGGAAGTTGTTTGCAGTGAGGGTGGTGAGACACTGGCACAGGTTGCCCAGGGAGGTTGTGGCTGCTCCCTCCCTGGAGGTGTTGAAGGCCAGATTGGATGAGGTTTTGAGTGACCTGTGCTAGTGGGAGGTGTCCCTGCCTATGGCAGGGGGTTGGAACTGGATGATCTTTGAGGTCACTTCCAACCTTACCATTCTATGATTCTATGATTCTGTGATCCTTTTCATACCAGTGTGGTGCAGCAGCTCATTAAGAGCATATGGGGAAATATTTTAAGTGCAGTGTAACTAGCTTTACACTGCAGTCCATTTTAAAGAAACAAACAAAGTACACTAATTCCTTCAGATTTTTTTTATTCCACAAATGTTCTATAAAATTCTTGTTATATCCGGGCTCTTACAACATCATTTTAGAAGCTGGCAAAGGAAGGAGGTGTTATAAAAGCAAGTCACTATTCTGTATGATTCACAACCTAAAAAATGTGGTAAAAGTGATGCTGTCTATAGGATTTAAGTTATATATTCAGTAATGGAAAACTTCAATCTCTATAAAATACAGTTTGCCTCAGCACACTTTTGCTTCATCAGCTTGGATTCCACAGGTTAGCTTTACAACACAACCAAGGAGACAAGAGTTATTGAAATTCCACCTGTCCCCAGTGGTATGTACCCAAAGAGGATGCCAAGTCTAGCATGATGTCAAAATGAATTCACTCACACAAGAGCAGGAATGAGCCTAACTGTAAGCATTTAATATTATCCAGACACTCTTAGAAAGGGGAGAAAAGCTAAAGTGGGCTGAATTTTGATCAGGGAAAACGTCATGCAAAAACTAAGTGCTGAGATTTCTGCTGAATATTCATCTTTGGAAATTATTTTTTTAGCCTTCTCATTTAGTGCTTAGATGTGCCATGGCACCAATATGCAAAGGGCTGACAATAGTCTATACCACCCACTGAGGGTGGTGAGACACTGGCACAGGTTGCCCAGGCAGGTTGTGGCTGCTCCCTCCCTGGAGGTGTTCAAAGCCAGGTTGGAGGAGGCCTTGAGTGACCTGTTCCAGTGGGAGGTGTCCCTGCCTATGGCAGAGGGTTGGAACTAGATGATCTTTGAGGTCCCTTCCAAGCTTACCATTCTATGATTCTATATATATACACAAGGCTCTCTCATTGCATCTTAATTGAATAATACAATAAACTCCTAGTGTTCATGCACATTGTTAGGGTGAATAATTATAGAATCATAGAATGGTGAGGTTGGAAGGGACCTCAAGGATCATCTAGTTCCAACCCCCTGTCATAGGCAGGGACACCTCCCACTAGCACAGGTCACTCAAGACCTCCTCCAGCCTGGCCTTGAACACCTCCAGGGAGATTGTGGAACACAGAATCACCCAATGTGATCAAAGATCACATTGGGTGATTCTGTACTCCACAACCTCCCTGGGCAACCTGTGCCAGTGTCTCATGGAACAGCTCCTGAAAACCTTACCTGTAAAGACAGAATAAAACCAGAATCAAATAGATGTATTGCAATGCCAGCCTCAAGGTGGTATGTTAAGAGAACAAAAAAATCTCTTTTCTTTACTTGTTTACCATGCATATTAGTTTTTAAGCTCCCTCAGATTTTGCACCGCATGTTTGAAATAGGAACCATTTGGAACATAGTCTTGAGTTAGATTTTTCAAGATTGCTTCAATTTGTCCTTACAAAAAGAACAGCTTATCTCCATAGAAACTGCCAGAGATGGGATCTGTTAATTCAGTGTCATTAAAAGTATTATTTCCTATAAGTGGATGCCTGTATTCAAGAGGTGGCCCATAAGGCCTTCTACTGACTCATGATGCTGAGCCCTTCTTCTAAAGGTTGGCATTCTCTTCTTAGGATCATACAATCATAGAATGGTAAGGTTGGAAGGGACCTCAAAGATCATCTAGTTTCAATCCCCTGCCATAGGCAGGGACACCTCCCACTAGTACAGGGCACTCAAGGCCTCCTCCAACCTGGCCTTGAACACCTCCAGGGAAGGAGCATCCACAGCCTCCCTGGGCAACCTGTGCCAGTGTCTCACCACCCTCACTGGAAAGAACTTCTTCCTGAGTAGTGTTGGCTGGCAGTTCCCTCCAGGCTCCTTCAGAAAGGAGCTCAGGCTCTGCAGACTTAGCAAGTCATCTCCTAAAGTCCCTGGGTGGTGAAACAGCCTCCACCTGGGAAGATGTCACACAGTGCAGATGAAAGGGCCTGAGGCTTGCTAGAAGCTGATAAAGAACTGCTTGATGCCTCTCAGGCCCAGGCTCTCCCTCCCTCTGTTTTTGTGTGGTTCTGTGAACTTGGCCCTCTGGCTAATTAGAGCTGACCACAGTGTACCCTCGACTCAGGCTATAAATGGAGTCCTGCTAGAAAGACATTTGGAGCTGCTTTCCCTCAAAGCAGGCAGCCTGTCAGTTGGATCCTTTCCCCTTACAATGAGACTCATCTAAGGATAATTCCACAGATTGAGTGAGTTCTCACCTCCCTTTGCTGAGGACGTATTTTTGGGTACCCTTGAATGGGAGGCTTCTCCTTTATGAGAGAGTACAGTTTGGGTCATCTTTCTAGAAAGAATATTCCTTAAAGTGTAAGCTTAATTAGTTGTGTAACAGTATATTCCTGACTGACGTCTGAAACTGGAATTTAATTGTGTTGGAAGGAGTGAGGAATGATTTTGGTTACAATAAATCTGCATTTTGGGTCACTGTTGCTGGCTGTCTCTGCAGCAAGATGTGACTGGGGAAAACGCCGTAGTGTGTGTGTGTGTGTGTGTGTGTGTATCTAAAAGATCTTAGAGAGGAAATGTCAAGAGCAGATGTGGAAATACATCAGGATGAAACTGATGGGAGTTGTGAGGTACAGTAGAAAACCTGAGCAGATTTTGAAAAGACAGTAATTTGGTGATTGAGAGAACATTGAGGATGTTAACCATCAGCACAAGTGCTTGCAGTATACTGGGTTTTGTGGCAATGGTTTGTGACATTAGTGGAGAAATAGGTAACTGGCTCATGGAAAGGCTGGAAATAACATTATGCCCACAAGCCTTTGGCAAGGCATAAAATATTGTCACCACTGAATGATTTAAAGGATGATTTCTGTAGCCTATTGTTTTGCAGTCAATTGCTGAGTCATCCCTTTTAGTGTCTATGAGTTTTATTAAGGTCAGAGCTTCTTTTTGGTGTCTCATTACAATTGAATTGCTTAAAGTAATAGTTAACATACAGCTCATGAGTGGATATTTATTTACCAAGAGGATGATGGACAAAAAAGAAAAGGAGTTAAAAAAATCTGTAATGGCTAAATGTATCTGATGGTTGTTGCAGCATTTTGCTGAAAATCTGTAGAGTTCCTTTAGTGCATGGTTTGGCAGCAGACAGCTGATCCTTGAGAACATAAAAATTCATACAGCTAAATATTGGAAACCTATTGTAATTAAAATTACTGCTTTAATGGTGGTTTGTGAGGTGTGTCATACCCCACTCCAGCAAAATTTGATACACTAGCAGCTATACTTGATGAACTTTAGTTGATCAGAACCTAGAGATTCAATGTAAGTACAGTGTGTCACAAAGTGGAGAATGCATCTGTATGTATCAGAGAGTATCATCATGGAAATATATGGGATTTGGAACTGAAGCTCAAAGGATTTATATTTCTAAAAATGCAAGTAGTCTGAAATCAACACAATTTCCTTTGCTGCATTTATACATGAGATCATCCTTTAAAACTTTAGGAAGGCACTGATGCAATTGAAGGTTCAGACTTCTTAACACAGTGCCATTACACACACAGTAGAAGGTGCTCTTGTAACAGCAAAAGATGTTCCTTGATATGACCAGTTACAGCTCAGAATCACCCTGCCTCTCATGTGGCCATGTATTTCAGAAGCCATGCAGCCAAACAATTGCATAACATTATTGTTTTTAATCAAGCAAGACAAGTTTTAGTTACATTGAAATGTACAGAGATAAGCATTTCAGAGTTTCAGTTGGTCTCTTGGGTATCTTCACATGTTGATTTCTAAACTGTATAAATATATCCTTTTGTTGCTAGGATGAAATGTGGTTTTATATATAAAGAATGGTGTGAAGGATTTGACTGGGAATAAGGAAAATAAAGGTCAGAACATGTACTTCATGGCTTCAGTACCTGAAAGGCAAATATTGTTGAATTTTCTCACTGTTGGATAGCAAGTTGTTGGATAATGTGATGGTTTGGGAGTTCTCTGCCCTCCTACACTTTGTAAAATCCCCCAGACTAGACTTAGCAGGCTGGAAGTTAAGGACTGAAGCTCTGTTTACAGCTCAGCACAATGTACAAGCAGAGATATACACAATAGACAGGAATAGTTACAGACATATACAAGTTAAAGATAATACAGAAAAACAATCCCCATCCCAGAAATCAGAGTCCCCAGGAGGGGCTCCCAACCACCCTTCCACCTTCTCCCCACCCCTCTACCTTATCCCAGGGTCTGCCTTACATGCAAGGTGAGTTTGGAGGATCAGCAAGGGGGGTTATAACAGAGTGGTTAGTTAGGTTAGCAGAGAGGTCCAGACCAAGCCAGCAGCTAGAGAGACAGAGACTCTCTGTGTCTTATCTATGTTTGTGTTCTTGTTCTTATCCATCTCAGCAAGCCTATGAGTGAAGCAGACATCACCAGTGTTTGCTTTTCACAGCCTATAATCTAATTTTCTCCATTAAAATATTCCACGTAGCCTCAAGCCAGCACACATGGCTTATGAGAAAAAACTGGCAGCCAAACAACATGCCCACTCCAGTTTGTGAGGAGCTGAGAGCATCCACTTCTTTTAATATGCATACTTTTATCCTCCTCTAGTGCTGCTGTGTATATTGCCATCCACACACAGCAGATGAATCAGTGGAAATGGCAGTGGCTTTGGGGTCCAGTTGTACTGGTTTTGAGGGAGGAAGAAAGAACAAGCCTGTTTGCACTGATGCTCTAAATGAGATGTTTTATTTACAGAGCACTGCAGTTGTGCTCACTAAGCATGCATTGCAGGCTGAAAAGCTGTGCCAACAAAATTCCATAAAAATTCATAAACAAAAAGAAGAAAATAAGGAAGTTTAGAATTACATGATCACATGTCTAGTCAGCTGATTCATGACTGAAGCAAAGACTGACATGTTGCAAGGCCCCAAATTTCAGATTCAGCAGGTATTTCCCTAGCTCAGCTACCTTGTTCTGCTACACATACACACACATTATTGCCTTAATAGCTTTGGCCTTCAAGATGGCACAGTAACCCTCACATCCTCAGTCAGTACCATCAGACCTCCTCAGGTGCTTTGTTTGGCAGAACATTTGATCAGAGGAAATTTGACAGCTATAATAGATCTGCTATGAGGACAGGCTGAGACAGTTGAGGCTCTTCAGCCTGGAGAAGAGAAGGCTTCCAGGAGACCTTAGAGCAGCCTTCCAGTATCTGAAGGGGGCTACAGGAAGGCTGGGGAGGGACTATTGACAAGGTCTTGCAATGACAGGACAAGGGGCAATGGGTTTGAACTGGCAGAGGGGAGATTGAAACTGGATGTTAGGAGGAAGTTGTTTGCAGTGAGGGTGGTGAGACACTGGCACAGGTTGCCCAGGGAGGTTGTGGCTGCTCCCTCCCTGGAGGTGTTCAAGACCAGACTGGACGAGGCCTTGAGTGACCTGTGCTAGTGGGAGGTGTCCCTGCCTATGGCAGGGGGTTGGAATTAGATGATCCTTGAGGTCCCTTCCAACCTTACCATTCTATGATTCTATGATTCTATAATGATAGCTTCACCCAGAGAATCATTCCTGTCTCCCAGAAGTCCAGCTCTGGGCACCCTAGTTCAAGAGGGAAGCGATCTGCTTGAGATTGTCCAATGGAGAGCTACAAGGACTGGAGCCTGTGCCTTCTGAGGAAAGACTGAGAGAGCTGAGGCTTTTTAGTCTGGAGAAGAGAAGACTGAGAGAGGATTTAATAAATATTTATAAATATCTGAGGGCTGGGTGTCAAGAAGGAAGGGACAGCCTCTTCTCACTTGTGCCCTGTGATAGGACAAGGGGCAATGGATGTAAACACCACCTCTACATGAGGAAGAACTTCTTTACTGCAAGTGTTATGGAGCACTGGAACAGGCTTCCAAGAGAGATTGTGGAGTCTCCTTCTCTGGAGACTTTCAAGGCCTGTCTGGATGCATTCCTGTGCGACCTAAGCTGGATTATATGGTCCTGCTCTGGCACAAGGGGTGGACTCGATGGTCTCTGGAGGTCCCTTCCAACCTCTAACACCCTGTGATCCTGTGAACTCCCCTTGTTTCAAGTACAGTCACAGTGCTAACTTGTTCTAGTGGTTCCATTCATGCTCAAAGTAGCTTGAGTTTATGGAGATTGTGCACTGCAATACAAACACAGGGTATTTGCCTCTGCTGCTTTAAATGCAGGATTGGTAGGAACCAGAGCATCCTCATGCTCACAGCACAGTTTCCATTTGCTTTTTACCATTTGTATTCTTTGCACAATTCAGTCCTTAAATGGATCTTGCATTCCATTATCCATTTCTCTCTCCACAACAGATATCTCTCAGAGGACAGGTCATCATGGAGGGAAATTAGTCAATGTGGGTTTTTTCTTAGATGAATTTTTGGCAGACAGGCAGGCAGTTCAGAGTATAAATGTTATGAAGTGCAGTTGACAAGTCACAAGGCACTTTCCTTTTCCTGATCAGCTTGCTCCTCTCAACCCTGTCTGATACAGGGGTTTTGTTGCAGCTGTCTCATGATGTCTGTGTCCTCCAGAGCTGCATCACTCAGGCTGTTGTCTTTGCCCTGTTGCAGCTGATAGGTTTTGTTTATGCTTTTGGCATCCTCCTTCTCCTTACTTTTCTGGCGTCTGAGTGACCGATGTAGTTCTGGCACTTTGGGTCTGCAGCCTGTCCTAGCACCAGTGCAAGGGAGGACAGGCAGCACCAGAGAGAGTACTCTTAGGAAGATTCATTAGCTTTTGCAAATGAACACAAGGTTTTTATGAACAGATGTAACTAATAGCACCAGTCAGAGCCAGACAAGGGTTGTGAGAGCACAGGCATTGTGTAAGCTCCACGCGTATTTGTATCACAGTTACATCTTCATCTCCAACACCCCCTTTCACCTCATCTTCAATTTTGTTTTGAATACAACCTGGCAGCAATGTTCCACTTAGCAGTATTTTTGCAGTGTACAAGGTGACCTCTGAGGACATTGGTAATATAATTAAGATATATCAAAAACTGGGGAGGCTTTAAACCTTCACATCTGGACGTGTTAGAATCGTGCATGAAAGTCCTCTGGTGTCTTGCAGTAATCAAGATTCACTGTATCTTACCTCTATTTTCCAAATCTTCCTTTAAAGTAAACAGAACAGGAGGAAGTTCACTTTGGAAGTTCACTTTGCACTGAATACAGGTATGAGTCTATTTCAGGCCTTTGTAATCAGCCAGATGATTTCACAGAGAGCTACATATGGCTTGCAGCAAGTGATTGCAACACGAGTAATAAATTAAGCTATAAAAAATGTGAACCTTAGACTCATGACAGACTTCCAGACAAGAGTGTTGCACATTGAATGTTATTTTGACATTTAACACCTGCAAATACATGGAAATTTCTCTGCCACGCTCCTAGCCTGAAGGCACAGATGTATTTGGTTCATATTGCAAACAAGCTTATTTGGAGTTTAGGTTTTAACTTCTGGCTAAGCTAATGCAACAACAACAATTACTTTAAGATAGGTGGTTGTACCTATTCCAGTTATGCTCTGCTGCTTCAGCACATTTTGAATTCTCATGTGTGCATTTATTTTGGAGTTTGTCTTGGCATTACAAGAAACATTCTTCCTGAATCTCTCTGAATCCCAGCAGTCTTCTCCTACATGTGCCTTTTACATGCATTCTTATAAGGAAGAGTTTCTGGCAGGCTCTAAGAGGTCTGGTGATTTTACTTATGACCTGGACATTAAATGTTGTGCAGTGAGAGGCTTTTCTCTTCTCTTTTTTTCCCCCCTCCCCCTATTCCTTTTTACCCAAACAATTGACTCAATCAGCTTGCAGAAAGCATTATGTAACTATCATGTAAAACATCTCAGTTTAGGACTCCCATGGTATTGGACAGAGAGTGAATTACTGAGTTGATCTAATTACATTAGAATCATAGAATCATAGAATCATAGAATGGTAAGGTTGGAAGGGACCTCAAGGATCATCCAGTTCCAATCCCCTGCCATAGGCAGGGACATCTCCCACTAGTACAGGTCACTCAAGGCCTTGTCCAACCTGGCCTTGAACACCTGGTTAACAAAGATCATCTATATGACAGTCATTTGAGTCATGGAAACCTCACTAATGAGAGCTTTGACACCATTGGTTCTGATCTGCTTGATCTGCTGCTCCTGTGCTACTTTGCTGATGTCTGCAGTCCCACATATATACACTATTCTTCAGACTGGTCTGCCCTTTCTTACAGTTTTCCCCTTTGAGTACTTCTGCTCCCTTTTTACTTGCTTTGATCCTTGTCCTCCTTTAGCTTTGTCACCCCTCCAAAATAGGAGAAGGACAGTCTGTAGATCATAAAGTCACAACAGAAATTACAGAGATTGGGGTTTTCCAGTATAATATGCTTCACCTCCATGCATTCAAACTCCTCTAAAAGGCCCTTACTTATTCTTTTTTCTGCCATGTTTTCTGGCAAAGAACATACTTGCATTTGTGTTTTCCCTTGCCCTGTCTTTGGAGAATTGCCTGCTCTTCTCATCAGCTGGATACTGCTCTTTGTTTGTACTTGCATGTCACACTGCATTCGCTCCAATGCTATGATAAGCAGAGTTGCCTGATTTCTGCAGTGAGGTAAAGTGGGTTACTTCTTAACAAAAGTCAATACAGTAGGGATGTGGTGAGAAGACAGACCCCTTAGGACATCCTGAACATGAACTAGAGAAGCCTGAAACAGTGCTTTGCCCTTGCTGTTGCTCTGTGAAGTGTTGCACCTCCCCAGGCCCAGTGCCATACTGCCAAGTTCAGTGCAAAGAGGCACAGATGGTTTCAGGTCTGGTAAGTTAAACAAATTTGAAACCAGGATATATCTAGCTGGGTCTAGAATTCAGCAGGCAGGAATTTGTGCAGGCATACAAGAAAGGAGCTTATATTTCATATTTATTATGAGAAAGGCAAAAAGTCCAAATCGACTAAATAAACTCCCTGAAGCACTTCCTGTTATTTATAAAAGCCCTAAGACATCAAGTTGCAAAAAGAAGCACCTGATTTAGGAAGTGCCAGTTGTAAGATGTTTTGGCCATCCTCAATGCCTCTGAATTGTACACCAGAATACTTGCAGAACTGAATCATGTCTCATTTGCAGTGCCTGAAAGCCTGCAAAGCAATTGATATATTTGACTCATACATACAAAAGATGATTTGGTAGATGATATGCTTGTCTGGCATAGCTTGAATAAAAACTGTGCAATGATATCCCACAGAGGTAGTAGTGTCTTAAGACTTTGCCTGCAGTTTATTACAATGTCTCCTTATGGAGAGAGGGTTTGTTGCCTATCCTAATGCAGTACTTTTGTGTTACACAGAAAATCCAGTTCAGGAAACATACAAACCACATGCAAAAGCCTTTTTGCTGAATTTGGGTCCTAGCAAATTATGTCTTCCACAGTATCTTTTCTTTAAAAAAAAAAAAAAAAAGTGGTGATGATTTTGATTTGGAGAAGTTTCAGTTTCACATTAAATAAGAGGCATGTATAAACTCAGATTGCTCTTTTCATTCACCATGGCAAATATTAATTTTTAATATCTTTTCACGGTCCCTTTCCCATTGAATTTAAGTTCCACATTTTTAAGGCAAAACCCTACCATCCTAAATACTTCCTTGGTGGCTGCAGATAGTACCTGTCAGAGGACAGGGGTACCCCAGACTGGTTTTGCATAATGTACTTCAAATGATGTACTGGTGATATGTAAAAAGTCAGTGATAGGTCTTGGAAGTCCTCAGACTGCAGATGAAAGCATGTATGTGCACAGGAAGGATGTGGAACTGTTGGAGCAGGTCCAGAGGAGGCCACAAAGATGCTCAGAGGGCTGCAGCAGCTCTTCTATGAGGACAGGCTACAAGAGTTGGGGCTCTGCAGCCTGGAGAAGAGAAGGCTTCCAGGAGACCTTAGAGTAGCCTTCCAGTATCTGAAGGG
>WBNM01024805.1:17509-34836 GCA_013399055.1 Ramphastos sulfuratus
AGAGAGTCATTCCCCACTGGAATGGGCTGCCCAGGGAGGTGGTGGAGTCACCGTCCCTGGAGGTGTTCAAGGCAGGTTTGGACGTGGCACTTGGTGCCATGGTCTAGTCTTGAGGTCTGTGGTAATGGGTTGGACTTGATGATCTTTGAGGTCTCTTCCAACCTATAATACTATGATACTATGATACTATGATACTA
Organism: Ramphastos sulfuratus; assembly: GCA_013399055.1. Classification (NCBI taxonomy): domain Eukaryota; kingdom Metazoa; phylum Chordata; class Aves; order Piciformes; family Ramphastidae; genus Ramphastos; species Ramphastos sulfuratus. The sequence goes on from WBNM01024805.1 coordinate 17,707, forward strand.
TGATACTATGATACTATGATACTATGATACTATGACTGTGAAGAGTTCAAAATATCTCTTGCTCCAAGCATCTGCTGTAAGATGCTTTGACTAAGCCCCTAACATAACGTTGATGGCAATTTATATTCTGCTGGCAGTTACATATGTATTTTGGTTTCCTACAATTTATAAATATATAAATATCATCAACATATTTTGAATGTTAATGCAAAGAACTATTTGTTTATCCTCCTCTGTCTTGACTGACATAAAACTGAAGTACCTCAGTGAAGGAGCAAAGCTGGCCTTGGGCTAAATACAGAGCTGGGGATAAAGCTTATGCTTTCTGCTATTAATTTTTTTTAATACTATTTTTCATAGCACTGATTTATTTTCTGGCTTTCTTGTGGGTCAGCTGCTGTGCTCTACATGATCCATTCAAGTGCAGTTCTTATCATTTCTGCCCACAGTTGTTGTCCATCTTCACTGGACTTGCTGTTGTCCTAAAAGCTCAGCCACGCAGAAAAAAACCTCTCTGACTCAAAACATGCAGCTGTGAAAGTGTGAATTTATCCCCTAGCACTGAAAGGACATACTAAAATTTATGTGTGTAATCAGAATTTTTCTTCCTTCTCTGTTTCTTTACCAGAAGAAAAGTGAGTGCAAAATGCATGCTGAAAGGCCTTCTACACTACTGAGGTCATACTCTGAACAGTATCACAGGAAATATGGCATGATATAGACTCATGTCTGTGTAACAACAGCTTTTATGGGATTTTGTTGAGTTTACAAGACATATTTGTACACCTGCCAGCTCTGCAGGCTTCTGATCTTCTTGAAACCCAAGCTGTATTCTCCTTGACTTCTTCATTGTCATCATAACTTCCCATCAGCCAAACTGTGTCTTGCATTGTATTTATGCGAGCACGTGTTCTTCAGATTCTGTTTCTACTTAATCTTTTTCATTCTGTGTTTTCCAGAGGCTGTCTGGAGAGACAGAGTTATGGCCTTGGATTTGGAACATGTTGATACATGATGCAGAACAGTAAAACATATCAATATGTGACGCAGAGCAGTCTTATTCTTCCTTAAGAGACATGACTGCAGAACTTAGAAGGGGTAGAAGTAAGAATAAATGTCTGCTTCAGGAAGAAAAAAAAAATGTTGTGACTCTTAATGTGGGCAGAAATATATTAATTTTACAAGTCTGCTTTCCAGAACAAGAACAGACTCTTGCTATGTGCTAGAGTTTGTGTCCTGTACAATTTAGAGGCTAAGGTAAAGTGGCCCATAGGATGGGTAGACAGAAATCAAGAGGACTCAAGTCTCATCTTGGCTGTAAATTTAATAGAATCATAGAGTCATAGAATGGTAAGGTTGGAAGGGACCTCAAAGATCATCTAGNAGCAAGTTGCTTCTCTGCTTCTCAGAATTGTTATGAAAAAAGCGACAAACAATATTGTAGTGGAGGGGTAATTAATTAATGCAAGATGATATTTTCAAAAATTAATATTGTTTATTAATAACAAATATTCAGAACTCTTGCTCCCCAATCACTAATTTCAATAACAATCAGTTCTTTGGTTCAGGCATGGAAACTTCATACAGGTTACAACAGGCTCTAGCAATAACCAGTGGTGAGATCTAACATGAATTGAACTCGATTGCACTGGCAGAGAAGGCTTTGCGGTCAGGGCACCGCTTGCAGTCAATACTCCGCTTGCCTACTAGGTGGACTCAAGGAGCTCCTCTCTGCTTATGGCAGAAGGCAGTGGTGAGTTACAAGAGGCTTGAAGTATTCACTCACAAAATATTATCAGACAGTACCCAAAGCTTGTGGCAGGGTTCCCATCAGTGGTTTCAAAGCCATTAGAGGCTATGGAGTCTTCCCAGGCCCTTTTCTCAGGCAGCTGGAGTCTGACACAGACTCCCACATGCGTCCTGATTGCTTCTCTAGAGTGGCCCATGCTAACCCACACCTATCTACTGTCCACAAGGTGACACTGCTGGCTGTAAGGTGGTAGAGATCTCAGGGCCACCAGAGATAACCTTCAGGCCTTCATCAACAGGGGATCAAGGAAGTGTTCAGCAGCACAGTGAGAGCTGAAAGTATGCTGGCAGCTTCACTCAACAGCTTCCAGGGAGTGCAATGGCTTCAGTTTGCATCCAGTGGTACACACTACTGACTGAAGGCTTCATATCCTGGCCCTCCACTGTTCGGCTGCTGTTTTGCAGAGCTGGTTCCCAGCTACTGCTGTCATACTGACTAATACTCTATTAGTCTCTGGCATTCTCCAGAAGTCTGTAAATCTCATTTACCTCCTGGCTTATACCGTGTTCAACATGGACAAATTCTTTCAGACAGGCACCATCACTTGTGCAACATCTGCTCTTGCTCTGTGGCTAAATTTCCTGGTCACTGTGCTAAGGTGAAAAACAGCTCACTCATTTTTCATCTATTCCTTTCAGAGATCAGCTCTGCTTTTATCAGGGAGGAGAGCCTGCAAAGATCATTGCCCTTCATGTCTGTTTTCTCATCTGCTTTCATCTGTTTTCAACTACTGAACGTGTCCTGTGTCTGTCTCATCACCTGAATGTCTTGTTCTTAATGCTTCTAAACCTCTTCAGGAAGAGACATCAAAAATTTGACGTGCCCCTTCCTTCATGCTTTCACAGAATCACAGAGAAGCCAAGATTTAAGAGGACCACCTGACATACCTGTCCCTGTCTTGAAAGCAAGACCTTAGGTTCAGCTAACTAGGGACCTGTCAAGCCAGATCTGGAGTTTTCTAAGGAGATCCCACCACTTCCTTGAGCAACCATTTATAATGCTGAATTGTTCTTACGGATTAAATTTTCTTCTTATATCTAGGTGGCATTTCCCCCGTGGTGACTTGTACACATTGCTGCTTGTCCTGTTGCTCTGCATCCATGTGAAGACAATACTCTGTACCTCTGCCTACCTCCCTGAAACTACCTTTGTTTGTTAGACTGTCATCAGAGTCTCCAAGGGTCTTCTCATGGCTAAATAAATTAAATCCTTCACCCTTTTCTTCTACATCAAGTTCTGCAGCATTCATCACCAGTGATTACTATCTACCAGTATGTCTCTGGTTTTTCAATGTCTCTTTTGAGCAGGGAGAAAGCAAAACTGGTGAAACAGTCCAGGTGCAGCCTGAAAAATGCCAAGCAGAGAGGAACAAACACATCTCTTGGTTTGCTGGATGTAGTCTTTGCTGATTCAGCCCAGGACACAGTTTGCTGCCTCTGCTGCCAGCACAAGCTGCCCGCCCATGCTGCAGCTTGCTGTCTGCCCGAGACCCCCAGGGCTTTTTCTGCAGATCTGCTTCCCAGTCAGCCAGTGCCCAGGCTGTACTGCTGCTTGAGATTATTCCATCCCAGCTGCATGACTTTACATTTGTCTTCATTAAACGTCAAACATTTATTGTTTTAACCTCGTATTGAACAGCCATCTTGTTGTCTAGCATTTTTTGAGGTCTCTCTCTGTGTTGACTCATCTCCTTCCAGCATATCTCTTTTCCCAGTTTGGTGTCATCCACAAACTTGGTGTGAGTATTCAGTCCCATTATCCAGACCATTGAAAAATATGTTGAAAACTATTGGGCCCTGTATCAGCCCCCAAGGAACGACATTTGTGACTGGCTGTTGGTTTGATTTTGAGCCATTAATTAGCCAACATGTTTTGAACTTTTAACTGGGTTTCCACCCTTCTTGTTTTGACCTATTTTTGTATTTCAAGAGAAATCAATGGTGTTGGTGCATATCTGTGGTCTGCAGAGTCCACCAGGCAAGGAAAAATGAACTTTCAAGTTGGAAGAGGTGATTGTGAAGAACAATGCATTTGGGAGAAATGTCGAAGTGCTAAGTGAGGTGAATCAGAAAGATGGAGGGAAGTGAAGCAATCCTGAAAGTAGGAGTTGGAAGCATTATGTGATTTGGGGCTTGAAAAAGGACAGTCTGCTGGTTTGAGACTAATTGGAGTATTTTAATGGAGAAAATTATACTANGTTAGCAACAGAGAGAAAAGGCTTTTCAGATGTAAAGAGCTAGGTGGCTGTAAGTAGCTAAGTTTCTTCATGAGAGAGAGAGAGGTCTTTGAGTGGCAATACAGAGAGCAAACAGAAGGAAAGCAGTGAGCAGGTGAGAGTATTAAATTGAAGGGAAAAAGATGAGAAGACTAGGGAAAGGAAGGAACACTGAAGAGAGAAATCAAAGGTCCCAGTGCAGTGAGTGAAGTTGAAAGTGATAGAGCAGTAACTGAGAGTCACCAAATGAAGAGGACTGGTGAAATGCAAAAAGGTATAAAATTATGGTGCAGTATAAGGTTATTCATGATGTTCAAAATTGTCATATAAACCCATACAACTCTCCTGAGTGGTTTTAAGAAAAGTTAGAAATTTGCATTTTTTTTTTCTCTTGGTATTTCTGAAGATTTTAGCTTGGCACCCACCTTTGTCACATCCCAATGACAAATCATAGAATCATAGANATGTCAATGCACTTATTTATCATCAAAACATCAATTTAGAGTCCCCCTGTGTTTCCCTAGCTGTTACAAATGCTACATTTCCCTAGCTGGAGGCCACAGTAGTATTAGTGTAAAACATAACAGTGTATGATCAAGATTTTGGGCTTAATTTAGCTATCACCGAAATTATTGGAAGATGCACCATTGACGTCAGTGGGAAGAGATTTGGGTCCATGATAGGAATTACAGTAGTAATAACAATGCATTTGACTTATATAGCCCTCTCTCTGCTTGCCAGGGGACTTTGGGCTTTGCATGTAAATGAATACAAAACAATAAAATATATTAAAATGTTTCTGATTCTTGCAGGATTAGGAGAGGCAAACAGTGAAAAGCAAAGTATGCCTATATATGGTCCATTTCTTATGCAATGGTTTTGACTGTGTCACCACACAGTTTATGGCAGGTCTTCATGTGGATTGTTGTGGATTTATCTATGAAACCACTGCCTGCTTAGAATTTTCTTAAACAAGTACAAAAAATGGATATTGATAAAAGAATATTTTTAGGTTTCCAAATCAGCCAGAATTAGTCAAATTCTTGGCCTCAGACATGTGCTGCTGAGTAGTGTCAGATGCTTGCACATACAAAAATTGACATTTACAAGGCATGCTGTGCCTAGTGCCAAGTTCAGAAATAAATTGCCTCTTTTGATAGGTTCACCAGAGCCTCCTAAGTATACCAGAGCCTCCTAAGTATACCAGAGCCTCCTAAGATTCATTTATTGTTTGCTACTGGAGAGACTGGAATGCTCCTGGACACAGAATGAAAATCCATTGAGTGCAGCATAAGGGAAACTACATAAACTGAAGTACAATAACTGTGAAGCTGCAGTTTCATAGGGTAACATATTTGACGTGCTGCATGTGGAGAATTAGGTGCTTGGCTGTCATTAACAGCAATATGTGCTGCATAATTAACTCCATGTGTATGCTTCTGAAAGCTTACTCCAATAAATACCAGTGCCACTTACCTAGGGAGCATAGAGAAGGCTGATCCCTAGAACTTTGCTTGTAAAGGATACAGCCCTGAAAGGATTTCCTTCAGCTGCACAGGGGTGATGTGACCGCTGGTGGATCTCCCCAAGAACATACAGTATTTTGGTGCTGGAGGAAGCTGAAGAGCTTCATTTTGCCTGTTTGCTTGTCCAAAGTCATAGAATCACAGAATCACAGAATGGTAAGGTTGGAAGGGACCTCAAAGATCATCTAGTTCCAACTCCCATAGGCAGGGACACCTCCCTCTAGTACAGGTGGCCTTGAACACCTCCAGGGAAGGAGCAGCCACAGCCTCCCTGGGCAGCCTGTGCCAGTGTCTCACCACCCTCACTGCAAACAACTTCCTCCTAACATCCAGTTTCAATCTCCCCTCTGCCAGTTCAAACCCATTGCCCCTTGTCCTGTCATTACAAGACCTTGTAAATAACCCCTCCCCAGCCTTCCTGTAGGCCCCCAGTCAATGAGAGATGAAGTTCTGCAAGTCCCTGAAAGGCAAAACTGTACACGTTTCTAGTACAAGAAAGGATAACCTCACCTAGTCAGGCAGTTCATTGATCAAAACTCCAGCATGCAGTCCCTTAGGCTGACTGGTACAGCTCATGATATCTCAAAGCATGTAATTCACTTAGGCAATTGTGCAATACTGTGCCATAATTGGGTGTGAGTCTTAGGCACAGCAGCCACAGAGCCTGCAAAGCCTACTTAAACATCTTCATGAAGCTCTGAGAGGCAGCAATTGCCAAATTCAGATTTACTGGACTCCTTTTCCTTGGAGATTTTTGCCTCCTGGAGAAGGTAAAACCACTGATTTTGCTGATGAGGCCAGTTTTCAACTGCATTGTCTTTTTGCAGTTAATTATAGTATGTGTTTGGACAATTAAAAGTTGTGATCTCTACCGCATGGCTCTGTAATATTTGTCAAGGGAGATGAAGAAGACAAAGCTTTACCACAAGTTGGCCTAGTTAGGAAAGATGGTGCCTGTGGTGAGAGGTCCTATTGCCTGTTACAGTAACTGAAAACAGTGCAAGAGAAAGACTGGCAGAGTCTTTTTTGTAGTCATCATTCTGAAAAAGAGCTTGCACGTCTGCCAGCCTGTCTAGTTTTTCAGATCTGGGGAAGGTCTTGAGTTTTGTGTTGGTGCCACTAGCAGTAATCATATTGCAATGACAGGACAAGGGCCAATGGGTTTGAACTGGCAGCGGGGAGATTGAAACTGGATGCTAGGAGGAAGTTGTTTGCAGTGAGGGTGGTGAGACACTGGCACAGGTTGCCCAGGGAGGTTGTGGCTGCTCCCTCCCTGGAGGTGTTGAAGGCCAGGTTGGAGGAGGCCTTGAGTGACCTGTACTAGTGGGAGGTGTCCCTGCCTATGGCAGGGGGTTGGAACTAGATGATCTTTGAGATCCCTTCCAACCTAAATCATTCTATGATTCTGTGAACAAGGCATAGAATATTGATTCTGTTAATCAGTGTAAATCAGGTTTCCAGCTTCAGGAAGGAGCATGAGTAGGCAGAGATGATTTGTATCAATCACATATAATTTGTGATCTATGATTCTATGCTTTAATTGTCTCCCCTAAGACACTGAGATTTCTAGGGAGATGTATGGTCCTCCATTTGGCTAGCTCATACATGTGGGAAAAAATGGACAAAATTTGGGGCACACAAGCCCCTTTTGGATCTCAGCTGGAGTTCCTTGTCACTTGCCTATGTTTTCCAGTTTTATCACTTGGTCTAAAAAAAGGCATTACCTCAGCCTTCAAACCTTGCTCTGCTTACATCCATAGTTCCTAGCATCTTCACTAGTACTTCAAGAGTATTTATCCTGTTTAAAAACAACCTATGCAGCTCCAAGACCTAGTAGAATCACAGAATCACAGAATGGCAAGGTTGGAAGTGACCTCAAAGATCATCTAGTTTCAACCCCCTGCCATAGGCAGNAGAACTGCATACAGTATGAAACAGTGTCTTGACTTCAGCAGTGCCAGTGCTGACAACTGTGGCTGGGATGGCTACTCTGGTTTTAAAGAAGTTTAGATGTTTTGATGTGCACAGTACAAACACCTCTAAACCTGATTAGTGTCTCAAGAATTTCTTGCAGCCATAGTTAACAATGAGTTGATGCTGCCTGCAGTCATTTGATACCTCTGGATACAGTTAGCTGTGCAGGTCTGCAGGGAGGGTTTGTGTAACCATGTACCTGTGTGCCAGATGCTGTTATTAGAACCAAATGGTCCTGAGATTAGTTATTAATTACAGTGTCACTATTCATAATTGTTTTCTGTGGTTGTTACAGGCCATGAAATGTGTTGACTTGACAGACTGGAAGAGTGAACACTTACCATTTACGTGGGTGACTGTGTTGCAAACACTGCCCGCTGCCTAGCAATAACAACAGGCAAATCTCTCAATCTTTAGATAATTCTTGTATTTAAGGGCCCTTTACCAAGACAAATGGGAAATAAGAAATTGGAATGAGCTGGTGTGTCCCCCTCTGTTATATGTGGTTTTAAAGGCAGTGGAAAAACAAGTGCCTGACGGGCATGGGCTCAGGTGTAGTGGAAATGGAGGGGCATGGCTGGGAGAGCTCCTGCAGGTAAGGTGCCCCCTCACCCCTACAGCCTGCCACCTCTGCTTTTAAATAACCTGCTTTAAAATATTTGCCCCCTTTTAGGGTTAGAAAATAGAATCATCTTGTGGGAAAAAGAAGGGAATATGTTGAGGGAGCTTCTTCCCTGCCCTTTGCCCTTCCCATGAGAGAACTTTGGACATATTAGAGGCAGAGTTTGTTTAAAGTGCGAAGAAGCTGAGAAGTGGCTTGAGAGCAGTGTGCTGGGGAGGATGGGAACAGCCTGAGGCTCAGAGATGTGAACTCCCACTCTTGTCTTAGTAACTGTAACCAAATAGTTCCCAGTCCATTTTTATTAGCAGGCTTTATGTGTTTAGGGATAAATATTAAACTCTACAATTTGCTGCAAATGTCAGCTGTTGATGAAAAGCAGATCCCAGCTGGGACAACGAGGACATTGCATCCAGGCTATGTTTGAGGTATATTGAGTGGAGCTGTGTGGGAGAGGCTTAACTGAGTTTATTGCTCAAGGCTGGCTTGTGCTGTTGCTTCTCTGTAACTTCAGCCAAAGTCACTTGATCTGCTTGCTTGGGCATGTGGTTCCATTCTGCTCTCAGAAGTACCTCTCTTAGAATGGTGACAATTACTCCTTTTCTGTTCTCTCATAGTAGAAGAGGAAAAAAATCCAGCTTTTATTGGCAGAGTGTTTTGCTTGTGCCCCTTGTCATCCGGGGACTACACCCACAACTAACTTCCAGCTCCTGGATGCAGTGGATACCTGAGCATGTACACTGAATGTACTTGCCTGGGGGTCAGGCTTACAAGGTTTTGCAAGTTGGAACCTTTGCCCTTTAGTTCAGGACAGTGACCCAAGTGTCCTGGGTTAGGAGGCAGATCTTTCTCAGCTCCTTCTGTGTCTTACATTGAGAGAGAGGGAAATGATTACTGGATACATCATGGCTTTAGGTGTGTTCTTGCTTTGAATTTTTCCCTGGAGGAGCCTTTCCTAGAGCACACACTATGTATGATATTAGCAACTGTGAACTATTCAAAACAGAGGCCCATTTTTTATGCAGGATTCACACTGCAGATACAGGGGACATTCAGTGAAGTGTTGAGCATCAGGGTAGAGCTTTGCAGTGTGGCCCTAAGAATTCTTTTTTTTTTTTTTTTTTTTTTTCCCCTCAATGAATCCATGAAAAGCAAGGAGGAGAGGATGGCTGGCTTTTCTTCTAGCAGGTTTTATCTTCCTTGCTTTCAATTTTCACCCTGCTTTACTTAAATCCATCTAAACCCATCTCCTAACTGTTCCTTGCTTCTTCCTCTTAAAGAGGTATACTGGGTTTGACCTATAATGATAGCTTGGAGTAAACCTACACCATGAATTAGCATGTGATGCAAAGATTGCAGAGCTCATCTTGAACCTCTCTAGTATTGGGTGGCTGGCTGGAGAGGACATAGCTCCAAGTTCATAGCCAAGCAGTCAGTCAACCTTGGCATTGTGCCTAGGCTTCCCAGCCCTGAAGTCAGGAAGGTTAGGAGGCCTCATATGCTCCTGACTTGGCTGCCAATAGCTGGAAGATTTGTGCCAGCTACCATGACACAGTGTGGATGTGCCCTTTGGCTGTCCATGCACATACTCTTGTATCTAGCCCTTCTCTTTCATAAGCCCAGCAATCATTCCTTGCCATCATTCCAACATCTCCCCATTCTCTTTATCTTACAGGCTGAAAGGGATAAAAGATCTTATTTACTTGACAATAAGGTTGCATTAAAACTGGTGTGAGGATGATGTCTTACTAAAACTGGAGAAATGAATCATAGAATCATAGAATGGTAGGGTTGGAAGGGACCTCAAGGATCATCTNTGATGATACTATGAAGATTAATTAGATCTTCCAATTTCATTTGGGCCAAACCATGTTAGTATTCTTCCATAAGCAGTTAACTGCTAGTCACTAGGTAGTGATGTAAGGGTATATGACAGCTGATCAAAAAGGGCCATTTTTATATTTCCTAAAATTTCACCCTGACATTGAAATTGAAGCAAAGTAATAAGGACATGCATTTACTAGGAGTCTGTGAACTCTCCCGAGTACTGAGCCAGTTTTATCATTTTTACTGTTCAACACTTTTTGGAGTGACTATCTTCAAGTGCAAGTCAACTGTTAGGCTGAGATTTACAGATATAGAGAAGGCCAACAAGTACATGCTGAACCAGAAACTGAAATGAGAGTTTATATATAAACTTCATGATTAAAACCAGTGATACACTGGGTGAGCCACATACTGTTCTACTGAAAAAAAAATAAAGGGCATCTCTTACCATGCCATAGCAATGTGCAAGTTAATTCCCCATCCAAGTACAAGTTTAAATGTTCTGCATAAGCCACAAGGTGTCAGTCTGGCCACATGAAAATTCAGCCAGAGTCCTGCGTGCTGATTCATGCAGCATGATTTTAACTGCAATTAATCTCTAGTAATATAATCTCTTTATTTGCCTCTGCAATTTATCCTGCACTTTTCACCGTATAATCATAAATCTCCTTTGTCTTTGCAGTGACTCCTTCACATGGGGCAATATACTGAAGATAACAAATGGATGTCAGGGAATATAACTTATGTGTTTTTAAAATAGTTTTGGATATTGATGTGTCCTTGGTCTTTATGTTTTGGCTACCATTTTGCTATGCTAACACATGCAAGGACAGATGCTAGCAGTAGGGATTAGTTGTACTATTACAAACCATTTCCTTGAGGCATTTTGTTCTACAGGAGCATTCATTATGTATTAGACAAGGCATAGGTCACTTTCTCTCTCTGTGTTTCTCTGCTTGATCCCTGTGGTACAGTTTAAATTTCTATGTGCATTCCCTAAGACCTTTACGTCTGCAATTAACTTTGTGGGTTTTTGTGTCATTGGTATCTGGGGAAATGCAAGTGCTCAGTTCAGGATGCTCATAAGCTGTGGGGCTGGATCCCACTTCTGCAATCCTTGCTGATTTCCTTGATGTGCCTCCAGCTCAACTCTTGTCTCCTAAGAGAATCCTGGGTCTAATACTAATCACTATTTGGCCAGGCACTGGGAGAAGCATTTGGTTTTTAAGATAAGGCTGACCAAATAGTTATTCCTACTCTGCATCATGAGGGGAGCAGGTGCAAGAGAAGACAAGAGCTGACTTAGCTCTGATTTAGACAGTCCTGAATCTTTCCTAACATGACAATTACCCCAAATACATTTCTTGAGATTTCTGATCATCTTAGGCCCACTCATTATTTCAGATTGAAGCCAAACAAATCCTTATATCATACTACCAATACTGAAACAATTTACTTTGAAAATGTGCTGTAGAGCAGGGGTCAGCACCAGCAGTGAGTTCCCAAGCCATCATGTGGGTAGGTTTTAAATAACCAAGCAGCATAGAGGTGGCAGGATGAAGAGCTGGTGCTGCAGCATGTCAGGAAAAACATTCATGCAGGACAGCTGTTCATGGCTCCTTACTCTGATGACTTCTGAATGCAGTGATTATTGAGAGCTACTGCCTTACATGGAGGTGAGATACTGCCAATAATACATGGCATCTTATCTCTCTAATAGACAGTATCTCCTTCACTCCCACTGAGCTCCCAGCAGCATGTTTAATCTGGTAAAGGATGATCTGCTCAGAGAGCCCCAGTCCCCTACCGGCTCGGTGCTCCCAGTGCAGCTGGGGCATCCTGCACTCAGTGCCTTGCAGTTCCTTAAGAGCTGCAGCCTGCTTGGCAGCATGCACAGGGACTGTGATCAATGCTCACTGACTGATGATGTGTCACCTCCTAGTAACTGATGGACAACATGTGCAAACTCAATGTTAAATTGCCCATTAGTCGCTCAGCTTCTAGCAGGTCTAGCTTACACCAGGTCTTAGAAGGGCTATGGTAAATGGTGCAGCTGAGCTGCACCCTGCTTGGTGTTCTGGCATGCCTTATTTGCACACTGACAGCCAGTGGATACTTTTGGTTTGTCTTGTTACTGTAAACCAGCTAATTCGTTCAAAACCATGTTTTCACCCCTGTTTTCACTTCTTAACCCAAGTCCTTTTTGCTGCAACATCTCCTAAGGGATTGTTGGTTTACATCTCAGACTGGGGGAAGTTTTATGGAGGATCACAGTCAGCTGTGGTTCCTCACCACTGCTGCATGGTAGCTTGCTGTTGTTATATTCAGCCACATGCCGGTACCATGATGGGTAATAGCTCAGAGCTAATTTGGCTCATCTGCTTCCATAACCTGGAAGAGAGGACATATTATAGCATGTTTTTACCATACAAGCAACTTCTGCATACGAGAAAGGATGTTTGTATTTCTCTTAAAATAGATGCTAGAGGATATACTCTATTAGAAATCATTTTTAGTGCTATAATTATACAAAACAATCCAATTTTCATATGCAGCTAAGGCATCCTGTTCAACTTCTGAAATGCTCAGCATGTAAATAACTTTCTGGGTTGTGAAACGTGTTGTACTTCTGGCCTGACATTCAACTCCAGGTAGCAAAGGCAGCAAAGAAGCGAGATATAAAAACCAAAACAAAACAACCTGTAAAAAGAACAAAAATATCACATTGAAAAATGATGAATGTTTTGATTATTTTAATATGATCATACCTGTGGATAAAAACATCTGCCAACCACTGAGCGCTGCTAATGTTTACAGGCTCAACACCATTGCTCAGGTGATGTGAGACTGCTGGTTTAGAAATCCAGCTCTTATCAGAAGGCTGCAGATGGCAGTACAGGACTGTAGATAGATGTTAAATATCAGAAACTGCTCAGTTTTGATCTAGTTTTATAGAGGTTATTCAGATCTGTGTTATTTATGATGAAACTTTGTGCTGTAAGCAAAGCTGCTTGCGATTGTGTGCTCACTGTTGACTGGATTGCAGGTAATTTTGCCTCATGTGACAATCATCCTTACAAGGCAAGTTTGACATCTGGAAAGAGTGATACACTTTAGCAGCAGATGTGAAGATGAATTTACTTTTTTTAAAATTAGCCCATTGATCTGTACATTTAAGGTCCTGATGATTGCCCAGGTTGCCCAGGGAGGTTGTGGCTGCTCCCTCCCTGGAGGTGTTCAAGGCCAGGTTGGAGGAGGCCTTGAGTGAGCTGTACTAGTGGGAGGTGTCCCTGCCTATGGCAGGAGGTTGGAACTAGATGCTCTTTGAGGTCCCTTCCAACCTTACCATTCTATGATCCTATGATTTTCACTTGTTTTCTGTGAGTCTAATATTCCATTGTTTTAACAGATCATGTTAGGAGACTGGAGAGGGCAGGTATGTGCACAGGCTCAGGTATGGGCACAAGCTCTGTCAAACCTTTAGGTTTGTTCCTAAAAGCCTTCTGAGATAGAATCATAGAATCATAGAATGGTAAGGTTGGAAGGGACCTCAAAGAGCATCTAGTTCCAACCTCCTGCCATAGGCAGGGACACCTCCCACTAGTACAGCTCACTCAAGGCCTCCTCCAACCTGGCCTTCAACACCTCCAGGGAGGGAGCAGCCACAACCTCCCTGGGCAACCTGTGCCAGTGTCTCACTACCCTCACTGTAAAGAACTTCTTCCTAACATCTAGTCTAACATATGTCTCAGCTGTTCAGAAGCAAAATAATTTCTTACAAGAACGAGCAAATCCAACTATAGGCCCTGATCTTGCAAATAATAAAGTAAGATGCATAATATTTTTGATACATAGAATAAGTTAAATATAGAATTATAGTCAGTTTGGGATTTAAAAGACCTGTGTTTGAATTTCAGTTCTTTCACAAACTTCCTTCTGTGATCTTTGAGCAGGGCAGGTCACTTGAGCTGTAATAGAATGCAAGATTCTTGGAGGCAGGCTGCAGGAACTGCAAAAGCCTTGCAGTACTTATTATGTGTTTCTAATAACACTGGCAACGAGAAATAAATTCACTTTCTGCCCAAGAATCTGTGTGTGTGACTTCTGATGTTTTGCCACCGCAAGCAGGGAGAGACATCATAGGTGCCATGCTTGACATAAAAGCATAAGAAGCTCTCAGGGACAATCCACACACCCTGTTAGAGATTTTGTGCACGTGGGTGTGCATGTCCCACTCAGCCAGCGCAGTTACATCATTAGTGCTGGATGCTGTCTGCTTCCCGAGCTCTTAGTGTGCGCTTACGAAGACCAGAAACACGATGTGCCGAGCCAAGCGTTTGACTGTGCCTCCACCTACAAGAAACCACACAGTTTGTGTCTGTAAATGGTGCTCAGAAAAGCCTCACTTTTGCCAGGCTGTGAAGTGAGAGCCAGTATCTTGTGGTTTGGAGGAGGCTCTTCGGAGATTAGCAGCAGATCAGTAGTTTTCTCCACTGCCTCTTACTCTTATGAGAAGGAGGAGGGACATCAGCCCAGGGTTTAGGAAAGCCAGGATTACATCCCCCGCTCTTCCACGTTCCCCTCTGTGACCCTGAGGTACAGAGCTGGAGCCTGGGTGAAACTAAAAATGACAGCGTGCCCTGGGAGGAGGACAGAGGAGGAAGAGAGAACCCTCAGCGGGCCAAGTTTGCTGCAGCGGCAGCTTCACCCACAGGCCTCAAAGCTATTTCTTAGTAGACCTCTGCACAGGTGAATCAGGCAGGGTGGAGGCTGGGCGTGCTTTACCCTCCTGCTGCAGAGGGTCGTTGCTTTGCTTTGCTTAGTCCAGTGCCAGTGCTGTGGGTAATTGCGCCGGGTGAGATGTGTCCCTTCCAATAGCTGTGCCTCCCTGTTCAGTCCCTTGTCCCATCTGTCGCCAATTATCACCACTTTGAGCTGATTTCCTTGATCTTCGTGTCCATACAGAAGTTATTCTTAACCCTTACTGTTTTTCATGGACTGTGCAAAGGGGAGGTTACACAAGCAGTTATTCTGTCAGCCTTTGTTGAGGGGAGAGGGAGAGCAGCTGGAGACAGAAGCATGGCTGCAGCCAGGGTAGGAGGTGTGGAAAAAAAAGCCTCAGGCTATTGTCACAAACAGGTGGCACTTAACAACTGTTTGTGTTGTAGTCTTTATGGGTCCAGGCCTTAATTTTTCATGCCTCAGCTTCCTGTCAGTTATGTGAAGATGAAAGTGCCTCCCTGTTGCACCCAAGGAGGGTTGGCCACGTCGACACTAGCGTTACCAAGGGAGTCAAATGACACACACATGTATCCTTAGACTGAAACTAGATTGAGATGTGTGGCTGTTTGGTTATTTTAATCTAATTCAGAAGCCAAGTTAGATAAAGTTACACTCAGCTCTGAGACAGTGCTGGAAAGCCTGTGCTGTGAGTGGACCATGGGTGTGCCTTTCAGCTCACCCTGATCCGTGTGTGAGATAACAGAAAGGAAAAAAATAAAGTTTGGGTAGGCACGGTAAAAATGCAAATATTGACACTGACTACCACATCTGAAAAAATGCCTCCTTATGAGATGATCCAAACTTGAAGCCTGTGAGCACGAAGTTTTCTGTAGATCCACAGTGCAAGTCCTGAAGTTGAACAAACTTCTCGTGTTTCTTCATCAGTGCACCATCACTGACCTCTCCGGGCCCACTGCTGAGCAGTGCCTAATCAGTGCCTGGCATGTGGCCACCAATTCATGGCACACAAATTTCTAAACACCTCCTGGCTGGCTTTGGACCACAGATGGCCATACCTGAACTCAGAGCAGTGACTGGGAGATTTTAAAAGATCATGTTTTCCTTCCTGCTTTTCAGGTGACTCATTCTCCCAGAACTGCAGTTTTAAAAGCTGGAAAAAGAAGCAATTGGTCCTTGAATCTTTGCATGTTGTTAGTTTTCCATTGTAGTGAAAGGACACCTTCATAATGACACCTGGAAGGTGCTGTGCCCTCTTCGTGCTTTCACAGATTGGAAAATATGGTTCAAAAAGATATATATAAAAGATAAACAGCTGAGTTTTTTGTTTCATCAAGAAACAGCTCAAGAAAGTGTGGTGGGCAAGGTATAGGAGATCTTTATGTAGGACAGAATTTACAGTAAAAATGTACATATGGAATTAGGGAAATGATCTTATATGTAAACTATGCAACACATGGAAGAAATAGGTGAGTTGTAAGCAGGTTGTGTAAGTGATAATGCACTACAAGGGAAATATTCATCTGGACTGAGTACGGGTTGCAGAGGCCATTGATTTTTCTGAACACAGCAAATTCATTGCAATTATCAACAGAAACGGGACAGAAGCTGTAAAATGTGCTCCCTTTCATCTAGTATAGAATGTTCTTCTCTGTCTGTACAGCTTTGAATCAAATACTTTTCCAATTCTGTTCATCTCTTGGAAAATTTGGAGTATTCAAAACTACACTTCATTAAAACACCTCACCTAATGTCTAGAGGAGCATGAGTGTCTTCTGTGTGGTTTAGCTAGAACCCTGTTCACTTCTCATAGAATCATAGAATGNCAAACACTTTATTTTAACAGAAAGCTGCTTAATTTTCTATCAAAACTGTCACTGTAAGTTTTTCTGAGTCTTTGATGACCATGAACAATTGACTTTCTTCCTTCTGACTATGATGTTACAGCAGCTTAAAAAGACAGTATGTCATTCTTCTGATATTTTGAAGAAGCTGAACTGATTTACAAGATTTTAGAAGTGAGGAAGAAGCTAACTGATCTGCTTGACCTGAGGCAGCTATTATCACTAACCTTCATGTAGTAGAATAGAACTAGACAGGGAGTCTGGTAGCTGAGTTTTCTGGGAACTTGTGTTAGAGTGATTCTGCTCAGTCAAGATACAGAAACCAGTGTAATTCAAACAAAAATCCCCTGTTAAATAAGGGACAGCTCATACCTTGCCATGTCCACTGGCAATGCTGTTGGTACTCTGTATATTCAGTCCGGACCAGTGAAATGGCTTTCTAGTGCTGGGTAATAATTTTATTAAATTTTTGAAAAGTATTCAATTTTATTTAAATATTTAAATTTAAATTCAATAATTTAAAATAATTTACAATAATTAAAAAATGATAGTAAAAAAAAATTTAAAATAATTTT
>WBNM01024806.1:0-10565 GCA_013399055.1 Ramphastos sulfuratus
TGCCCAGAGAGGCTCAGGGAGCAGTGAGTTAGGTGGGCAGAGCTGGGGATGGGAGGCACTGTAGATGTACCCAGCAGAAACCCACTGCAGGGCAAAGGCAAGGCCAGGACAGCTCTGTGCACCTGGAAATGAGCTTTGTCTTGGATTTAGCTAGCAATTGCCTGATCAAGCCACAGTGTTTTCAGCTCTGCTGCTCCCATTTATGAACTTGTAGGCTAATAAAGATTCCCAGTCCCAAATCAATACCAGTTCTGCTCTTGCAAAACCAAATGATGAGGCTTAATCCATCTCAGGACTGTTTTAAGTTGAGGCAATCATGCTTAAGTCAGCAAGGTGGTGTGATGCATGCTGCATGTAAATGAAGGAGCTTTAGTTTTTGGTCACAGAACCACAGAATCATGAAGTGGTTTGGGTTGAAGGGAAAATTGGGATTGGATCAAGTGGCTTTGGGGGTTGGGAAGAAATCAGTTGTGGCTTTGGAAGTGTCTCCTCCACCAGGAGCCTGTCTGCAGTCTGCACCCAGACCCAGAGTGGGTTCTGGGCTCTGAAAGAGGCTTTGGGACAGCCTGGAGGTGACCTCAGGCAAGGAGCAATGATGCCATCTGGCACTGGGATCCCTGGAAATGGTCAAGCTGGGTAGCTGAGGCACACAGACATGGTGGAGGAGTAGCCCCAGGTCTGCATTGCTGGTTAGGGTGGGGGTGAGTGCTGAGTGTGCAAAGTCCTGAACCTCCAAACCTGCTGCAGGCAGCCAGAGGCAGATTTTCATCCTGGATTCAGATGTTCTGGAAGCTTCCTACAGCCATGGACAGGCTGGGGGAGAAGAGACCTTAAAGCTCATTCAGGCTGACAACACTTCAGAGCACTCCTGTGGTCTCCACTAAGGTAATCATGGAATGGTTTGGGTGGGAANTCTGTCCCCAGCTTTATGTCCTGCAAGGCCACCAGAAGGTCTCCCTGGAGCCTTCTCCTCTGCAGGCTACACAACCCCAACCCACAGCTTGTCCTCACAGCAGAGAGCATCCAACCCTTCCTTAATCCATCCTGCTCAGCCACAACTACCCCAGCAGTGCTGAACAAACCCTCCCCAACCCCCTCACCCCTCCCCATCCCCTCCAGCAGGGCGACTCAGCGCAGCTCCTGCCGCTCTTGATGCTACCTAGCACCTGATTAACATCCAAACAGCCACCACGGAGCACATCCTGGCAAAAAAAAAGAAAGGGGCTGGGAACAATGCTGGAGCTGGTGTGGATTGCAAAGTGTCCCTCGTTGGAAGGAGCCAAGCTGGGGGCCTGACTTATTATGCAGGGGAACTTCTCTGCAGAGTCTGAAGTGGTGACTCCATCTCCTCCCCGGCTGCCAATGCGGTGCCGCATCACTGAGCTATATAATTGCATCTTTGTTCCTGTTGGGGGTTTGAAATATTAGGAGCCAGGCTCTAATTCCAGGCTGCTCCTGTGGCAGATTCTGCTGCCTTAACGATGCAGGGAGGGGGAAGTGGTGCAAGGGTGAGCTGAGGCCTCAGGACTGCTCTGTGTAACTGAAGCGAACCCGGAGTGAGAGTCAGGCAGGAGGGAGGAATTGTACAGAGGTGGTGGAACCACAGAGGGCTTGGGGAGGGAGTTAGAATCCTAGAATCATAGAATCACAGAATCACAGACTCCTAGAATCATAGAATCATACAATCCTAGAATCCTAGAATCCTAGAATCATAGAATCATAGAATCACAGAATCATAGAATCACAGAATCACAGAATCACAGAATCACAGAATCATAGAATCAGGCAGGGTTGGAAGGCACCACAAGGAGCAGCCAGTTCCAACCCCCCTGCCATGCCCAGGGACACCTCACACTAGCTCAGGCTGGCCACAGCCACATCCAGCCTGGCCTTAAACACCTCCAGGGATGAGGCNCCCAAAGGTGTCCTGGCAGACATGAAGAAGAGTGTGGGCAGCAGGGCAAGGGAGGTTCTCCTGGTCCTCTACTCTGCCCTGGTGAGGCCACAGCTGGGTTATTTGGTCCAGTTCTGGGCTCCCCAGTTCAAGAGAGACAGGGAACTGCTGGGGAGAGTCCAGGACAGGCTGAGAAGATACTGAGGGGCCTGGAGCAGCTCTATGAGGAGCAAAGGCTGAGAGCCCTGGGGCTGAGAACCTGTAGAAGAGCAGCCCCAGAGGGCATCTGAGCAATGCTCAGCAAGAGCCAAAGGCTGGGGGGCAAGAGTCTGGGGCCAGGCTTCTGTCAGTGGTGCCCAGGGACAAGACAAGGGGCAATGGGCACAGACTGGACCCCAGGAGGTTCCATCTGACCAGAAGGAGAAACTTGTTTGGTGTGAGAATGCTGCAGGGCAGGAACAGGCTGCCCAGAGAGGTTGTGCAGTCTCCTCATGTGCAGAGCTTCCAAACCCCACTTGCCCATTGTGCTGCTGTGAGTGCCCTGCTGAAGCAGGGTGGGGGGGCTTGGACTGGCTGATCCCCAGAGGTCCCTAGGCTGGGACTGCATTTAAGTGTCAGCATCACCTTTGCCTCCTCTGCTGCCGTGGGGAGGGAGGCGAAAATGCCTGCCAGAATCGTTTCTAACTGGAAGGTTTCTCCACGTTGTCTGGGTGTCAGCAGCTCCTCTTGGAGCCTGAATTTATTTGGCAGGGTGTCACAGTTATCTCTGTTAAACAAGTCCTCACATGCACCTTTCAGAGCTTAAGAACACCTGAGGGAAAACATATTAGGATCTCTGCTTTCAATCTCGCTGTAATTTCTGCCTTAGCAAGGAGGGAGGTGGAGGAGGGAAGGGAAGGAAATAAAATGCTGCTGCCATGGGGGGGTGGAATTTGCCTCTTTATTTCTTTTTTTTTTTGCTTCCTTAATCCAAAATGACTTTTTATTTTTTGTTGTGCTAAGGAAAGGTTGTTGTGGCTGGTAGCCCCTCCCAGGGTTTTTATGCCCACGGCCACAGATGAGCCAGGAAGTGTGGGAATGCCAAAGGGATTTGGGTTTGTTTCCCTGGGATAATGCAGGGCTGGCCTAATGGAGGGAATTACAGGGATAATAAACTTCAGATCCTCATAAAAACAAAACAAAACATCTCCTGGAGAACAGGCAGAAAAGAAATCTGAGCCAAGAAAAGCCCACCCCAACCCCTAGGGATTCTGCTGTTTACTGAGGGGGGGAATGATGGAAGCAAAGGGGGGGATGTAAGAAATAAACAAACCCATCCCTGGGCAGCAGGAGCTGCCTCTGTCCCTTCTGTGCACCTCTGGGTTGCTTTGCTCTCCTGCTGGCTACAAAGCTGCACATTGGGCCTCAAAAAATAAAAATCAGGATTATAAATGTCCATCTTGTACAGGAAACATCCCAGCTCAGCATCCCAGCTCAGCATCCCAGCTCAGTGCTGTATCCCAGCTCAGCATCCCAGCTCAGCATCCCAGCTCAGTGCTGTATCCCAGCTCAGCATACCAGCTCAGCATCCTAGCTCAGTGCTGCATCCCAGCTCAGCATCCCAGCTCAGCATCCCAGCTCAACATCTCAGCTCAGTGCTGTATCCCAGCTCAGCATCCCAGCTCAACATCCCAGCTCAGTGCTGTATCCCAGCTCAGCATCCCAGCTCAGTGCTGTATCCCAGCTCAGCATCCCAGCTCAGCATCCTAGCTCAGTGCTGCATCCCAGCTCAGCATCCCAGCTCAGCATCCTAGCTCAGTGCCATATCCCAGCTCAGCATCCTAGCTCAGTGCTGTATCCCAGCTCAACATTCCAGCTCAGCATTCCAGCTCAGTGTCATATCCCAGCTCAACATCCCAGTTCAGTGCCATAGCCCAGCTCAGCATCCCAGTCCAGCTCCATATCCCAGCTCAGCATCTCAGCTCAGTGCTGTATCCCAGCTCAACATTCCAGCTCAGTAATCCAGCTCAGTGCCATATCCCAGCTCAGCATCCTAGCTCAGTGCTGTATCCCAGCTCAGCATCCCAATTCAGCATCCCAAGCTCAGTGCCACATCCCAGTTCAGTACTGTATCCCACCTCACCATCCCAGCTTGGTGCCATATCCCAGCTAAATACCATGTCCACACTCAGTGCCATATCCTAGCTTGATACCATATCCCATCCCAGCATTCTAGCTCAGTGCTAGCTCAGTGCCATATCCCAGCTCACCATCCCAGCTTGATGCCATATTCCAGCTCAGCATCCCAGCTTGATGCCATATTCCCGCTCACCATCCCAGCTCAGTGCCATATTCCCGCTCACCATCCCAGCTCAGTGCCATATTCCCGCTCACCATCCCAGCTCAGTGCCATATTCCCGCTCACCATCCCAGCTCAGTGCCATATTCCCGCTCACCATCCCAGCTCAGTGCCATATTCCCGCTCACCATCCCAGCTCAGTGCCATATTCCCGCTCACCATCCCAGCTCAGTGCCATATTCCCGCTCACCATCCCAGCTCAGTGCCATATTCCCGCTCACCATCCCAGCTCAGTGCCATATTCCCGCTCACCATCCCAGCTCAGTGCCATATTCCCGCTCACCATCCCAGCTCAGTGCCATATCCCAGCTTGATGCCATATCCCATCCCAGCATTCTAGCTTAGTGCCAAGTCCCAGCTCAGTGCCATATCCCAGCTCACCATCCCAGCTTGATGCCATATCCCAACTCACCATCCCAGCTCAGCATCCCAGCTCAGTGCCATATCCCAGCTCAGCATCCCAGCTTGATGCCATATGCCAGCTCACCATCCTAGCTTGATGCCATATCCCAGCTCACCCTCCCAGCTTGGTGCCATATCCCCTCTCAGTGCCATATTGCCACTCGGTGCCATATCCCATCCCAGCATCCCAGCTCAGTGCCATATCCCAGCTCACCATCCCAGCTTGGTGCCATATCCCCTCTCAGTGCCATATTGCCACTCAGTGCCATATCCCATCCAAGCATCCCAGCTCAGTGCCATATCCCAGCTTGGTGCCACACTCCAGCTTTGCTCAGTGCAAGCCCTGAGTCATTCCCGGTTCCCAGGGTGGGTACCCCCGGGGAGATTTTACTTTGCCTCAGCATCCTTTGCCTGCAAGTTTGGCTGCTGGGACTGAACCTGCCCGAGCTCAGGAGCTCACTTGCGCTGCTCCAGCGCTCCTCCAGCGCTCCTCCAGCCCCTCGGCTAATGCCTAACCATTATCTGCGGCATTGTTCTTCCCCTCCAGAAGCTCTTCCAACAAACACTGAGCCATCTGTTTCAGCAGCAGCCCCTCCGGGTTGTGTTTCATCCCAACTTTCTGCGGTTAGTGAGGAAGTTTGGCTGCTCCGAGCTGCTTCCCATTATCCCCTCATCCCCTGGGAGCCATCTCCAGGGAGAGAACCAAGTGAGAACCCTTGGAGAACCCAGCAGCAGCATCCTAGGAGGTGGCTGTGGGGGGCTGGATGATGTTTGTCCCCTGGGGGGGTTGGTGACAGCCAAGCATTCTCTTTGCTTTCCAGAGTCTCTCTCATTTTTTTCCCCCAGCTGTCTGCAAGTGTTTGAAGTGCAGAGCAGGTTTTTATGACTCTGATTCAGCCCAGCACTTAGAGAAGTGCTTGGAATTAGTCTGTGCTTACACTTTTCCCTGGCAGCAGCCTGCTTTCTGGGGAACACTAAGTTAAACAGAAGCCCAAAGCCACTCACATGGAATCACAGCAGCAGGCAGGTTGGCAAAGCCCCTCAGGAGCACCCAGCCCAACCCAGAACCCTGCTCTGCAAGATTCACCTTAAACCATAGCCCCAAGCACCACATCCAAACCACCTTAAACACCCCCAGGCTGGGTGANAAGGATTCCTCACACAGTGAGGAAGAGGAGGGTGCTGGTCCCCTGCAGAGCTTTATCTGGGCTGGATGCTTTCATCATCGTAGCCACTCCATGCCCACCTTGGAGAGGGGCAGAGACCTGTTTCTCATGCAGGGAGTGCAGCCAGGGCTGAACTCAGGCAATGCTCTTCCATCCAGGGCATCCCATGGGAGCAACAAGGAGTTGGAGCCTCCCTCTGAGGTATGGGAAGACAATTTCTTGAAGGCCAGGAGGCAATTTCCAGCAACTCTCTGCCTGTTGCTTGCTCTGGGCAGACACATCCTGAGAGGGAGCAGACAGCAGCCTGGGAATGCTGCTTCCAGAGGCAAGAGACAATTAATTCCCATTAATTCCCATTGTTTTTTCCATTTGCTGAAGGAAATAGCAGCAGAAGGAGCAATGGGAAAGGATTCAGAGACTGGGAAGGTTGAGAAATATTGATCTGAGCTGCCAAGTTCAGCTCCTCAGTCAAATCTTCCCTGGGTTAGTGATGGGGACAAGATCAGCACATGGAAAAGAAGCCTTAAGGGCAAGCATCCACGAGTGGGAAGGGATCCATGGCATGGAAAACAAAGCAAACCTGGAGAGTGAGGTGCTGGGAAGCAAAAAGCAGGCTCTGTTGGCTTCCCTCCCAGAAGAAGCTACCTCTGGTCATGTTGCTCTGCTTTGAATCTTCCACTACAATTATTTCTTCACCTTAATCACCACCCTCAGCTTATTCCCTGGCAGAACAAAAGCTTTTAGGGAAGGAAAGGAAGGCAGGCACTTGGAGGATTTCATGGCAGGAAAGAGAGGAGGAGTGAAGAACATCCTCCCCCTGCAAGCTGAGGAGCAGCCATGGGGACCAGCAGCTTAGGGACAGCTTCAGGGCTGCTCTAGGGTGGTGACTGCCCTCTGGTTGCCACCAACCCTTACAGGAGTGCCCTGGAGGGACACATCAAAGTGCATCATCGTGCAGGAAGGGAAAGTGGCTCCACTGCCCCACCTCTGTGCACACACACACAAAAAAAAACCCTCTCAAAAGCTCTGGGGCACTTTGCCAGGTGAAGGTTTTCCCCTCTCTGTCTGCTGGGTGCCAGGCTCTGCTGCTTTTGAAACTTGGCTGCTGGCATCACTCCAAGCATTGCCTGTAACCCAGCTTAGATGTCAGCTGGAAGGGAAGCTGTCAGGTAACTCATCTGCTGGCCTGAAGCCAGCCCTCTCCTGGCTTTGCATTGGGCATATCAATATGTGTCCCTCTCCCTGCATGTGCAGAGAGGAGCCTGATGTGCTGTGCCTGATGGAGACCCAAACTAGCAGGGCAGGCTTCTTCCTCCTCTCTACCAGTATGAGCAGTATGGCTGTGAGCAGGTAGATTTTCTACTCAAACAAGGAGCACAGCTAGAAGATGAGGTTGCAAGATTAAAGGATGAAATGCACAGGCTTAGAAGAGTGATGGAAGAAGAAGATGAGATGGACAGGTGGTGTCAGGCTCTGACTGCCCTGATGGACAGACAGGGGGTGCCCACTGAAAGATACTGAGGGTCCAGTACCCCCTGTAGCCACCTCCTGCCAGATGGAGGCCAATAACCTAAAGGAAAAGAGGGAGTGGAGACAACTCCATGGTCAGTGACAGAATCATAGAATGGTTTAGGTTGGAAGGGAGCTCAAAGCTCAGCCAGTGCCAACCTCCTGCCACAGGCAGGGACACCTCCCACTAGAACAGGTCACTCAAGGACTCATCCAACCTGGTCCTGAACACCTCCAGGGAAGTTGTGGAGCACAGAAGCACAGAATGGGATCAAAGAACCCATTCTGTGCTTCTGTGCTGCACAACCTCCCTGGGCAACCTGTGCCAGTGTCTCACCACCCTCACTGCAAACAATTTCCTCTTAACATCCACTTTCAATCTCCCCTCTGACACTTCANTGTACTAGTGGGAGGTGTCCCTGCCTGTGGCAGGGGGTTGGAACTGGCTGAGCTTTGAGCTCCCTTCCAACCTTACCATTCTATGATTCTGTAAGTCTATGGACCCTGATGGGATGCACCCAAGGGTGCTGAGAGAGCTGCCAGAGGTTGTTGCTCTGCCACTCTCCATCATCTTGGCCAAATCACAGCAGACAGGAGAGGTGCCTGAGGGCTGGAGCAGAGCCAATGGTAGTGCAGTCTTCAAAAAGGGCAAGGAAGAGCTTCCAGGGAGCTACCAACCAGTCAGCCTCACCTCCATCCCTGGAAAAACGATGGAGCAGCTCCTTCTGGGGGTCACCTCAAGGCACTAGGTGAGGGATGGAGGAGACAGGGATATTCTGCAGGGGTGGTATAAAGAGAAAGAAGAACCAGAAGCTAAGAGCAGCTCTCAGGGCTGCTGCCAGGCTGGGGGGATCCAAAGGTCCAGTGCTGCATCCCTCAGTGTGGGCAGCTCTGATGTATTGCTCTGTCTGTGCTGTCCCTAAGCCTTCAGAGATGCAGTTAGGCTCAGCAGTGTGGGTGATCAATCTGCCAAGGAGAGAAGTTCTCATTTTTGGCCAATTTTCAGACTAAAATCTCTTTCCTTCCTACCCCTAGAGAGGTGTTTGTGGCCCAGCTGAGGAGCTCAGCAGGCAGCAGGCTTGGTCATAATGGGATAAAGAGAAGGTGATAATTGTAATCGATGCTCCTCACATCTTCCTCACCCTCAGGACCTGGAGTGTCACAGGCACTCAGGAATTCTTGTCTGCAGCAGCAGGCAGCACTGGGTTAGGTTGGGGATGAGGACAAATTTCTTTGCTGCAAGAGTGGTCAGGGACTGGCACAGGCTGCCCAGGGAGGTGGTGAAGTCCCCATCCCTGAAGCTGTTCAAGAACACCCTGGAGGTGTCCAAGAACACTCTGGAGATGTCCAAGAACACTCTGGAGCTGTTCAAGAACACTCTGGAGGTGTCCAAGAACACTCTGGCGATGTCCAAGAACACTCTGGAGCTCTCCAAGAACACCCTGGAGGTGTCCAAGACACCTGTGGCCATGGCACCTGAGGCCAGGGTTTGATGGCCATGGTGGTGCTGAGTTGCTGGTTGGACTGGAGGAGCTTGGAGGCCTTTTCCAAGCAGGATGATTCCATGGTTCAGTGAGCAAGCTGGGGGCTGGGTGCCCATGGGAGGGGGTTGAGTGTTGTGGAAGGGAGATGTACCTGGGGACAAGCCTGGATACCCTCTCCTGCTCTCAGACCCTGGGGTCCTGCTCGTGGGGGTAGTACTTTGGTTTCAGTGCATCCCCAACACCTTGCTCTTGGCAGCTTTCCCTTTCTCCTGGTCCAGCCTCAGTCCTCTCACCAGCTCTGCTCAGGGTTCCTTCTGCTGCTCACTTTCTTACCCTCATTCTTACCCAGCTGCATCTCAGGGTGGCTCAGTACCCCCTGCCTGGTGTCTCCCTCATCATCCAGAGATGTTGAGGGGACTGGAATATCTCTGATGAGGAAAGGATGAAAGAACTGAGGACTTTTAGTCTGCTTTTAGCAGCCTGAGGGGGGATCAATGCTGATCAATCCTTCAAGGGTGGGCATCAGAAGGATGGGGCCAGGCTTTTCTCAGTGGTTCCCAGTGCCTGGACAAGAGGCACTGAGCACAAACTGGACCATCAGAAGTTCCATCTGAACATGAGGAAGAACTTAACAAATACAGGCTGGGTGGGGAATGGCTGAGAGCAGCCCTGAGGAACAGGCCCTGGGGGTCTGGGGTGATGCAAAGCTCAAGATGAGGCTGCAGTGTGAGTGCAGCCCAGACAGCAACTGTGTGCTGGGCTGCAGCAAGAGCAGTGTGGGCAGCAGGGNGTTGGAGGCTGGTGGAGCCCTGGAGCAGGCTGCCCAGAGGGGTGGTGGAATCTCCATCTCTGAAGACATCCCAAACCCCCCCTGATTGCCTTCCTGAATGCCCCTCACAGAATCACAGAGTGAAGCAGCTTGGAAAAGACCTCTGAGATCATCAAGTCCAACCTCTCCCCTAACCCTTCTAAAGAACCAAACCCTGGCACTAAGTGCCTCATCCTTTTAACACCCTTCTCTAGGTGCTCTGGCAGGGGATGGGGTTGGACTTGATGATCTCCAGAGGTCCCTTCCAACCTCTACCTTCCCGTGGTGCTGTGACAGACCTCAGTTAATTTATCCAGAGGCTTCTCCATCTTGCAAAGCATAAAACCCCCCCAGGCTCTGCCAACCTGAAGCCTGCTTCCCACTGCACAGGGAGCTTACATCCTTCACTGCACACATGCCTGCATATATTTGAGCAAGTTTGATTCAGTGCAGCTGACACAAAAACCACTTAGTTGTTTCTCCTACATCATCCTAAGTTAATACTCCTGACAAGTGCAGGAGGCTTCTCAGCAGTTTTTCTCTTCCAGCTCCCCTTGCTTCCTCCTCTCTTTTTTTTTTTTTTTCCTTCCATTTCACAAATTCTCTGAGTCTCAGCAGCTTGACCAAAGCCCAGCAAGTGGGATTCAATGTGGTTGAAGTGAAAAACAAGCTGGGAAGGGTGTCCAGGGCTGCATGAAGTTCAGGGCTCAAGGAGTTTAACAATACCAAGGGCAAGGTCCTGAGCAGGCTGCAGAGCTGTGCTCAAGCCAACCTCATGAGGTTCAACAGGACCAAGAGCAAGGTTGAGGCAATGCCAAGCACCAATCCAGGCTGGGCAGGGACTGGCTTGAGAGCAGCCCTGAGGAGAGGGACTTAGGGATGCTGGTGGAGGAGAAGCTCAATGTGAGCTGTCAGAGTGCTCTGGCAGCCCAGAGAGCAACCAGAGCCTGGGCTGCAGCAGGAG
>WBNM01024831.1:0-42596 GCA_013399055.1 Ramphastos sulfuratus
ATTCAAGGCCAGGTTGAGCACTTGCCACAGCTCCTCAAGGGTGGCATACAGCCTTTCCTCTCATCAGGCAGGGACAGGACTCCTTCAGGGCGCTAGAGAAGAGGCTCTGAGATCAGGAGTCAAGTGTTGCAGGTATGTTACAGCTCAGCCTTCTTTCTTTTCCATCCTGAAAACAGGCAACTCCCAGCAACTGCCTTGCCTAAACAGAGCCCTCTCAGAGGAAGCTCCCTGCCCTCAAGAGCTTAGCTGCATTAAGCTGTCTGCACAGTGTCTCAGCACCTTATACCACAGTTGAGTCCTTTTCCTTTGCCTGGGTTGCTGGGAAAATGCTTTGCAGGTTCCATTCATTTCCTCTTTTTCTGTACAGAGGAGGAATGCCTTGCTTCCCAGGCAGCCCTCATCCTGCACACAAATCCCATTTGGGCAGCATGGTTCCTTGTGTAGATGCTGGTTTATTTATGCCTGGTGCTCCTGCAGGAGAGACCTCAGGCGGCGGCAGCAGAACCCTCCCTGCATGCTGTCCAGAGTCAGAGGAAGCTTGCTATCCATCCTGACAGTGAGGGGCAGGGGTGCAAGCCCTTTCCACTCCCTGCTAAATAAACAGGAATTAATCTGATACTTCAGCCTTAGGAAAACAAAGCTGTTTCCATTTAGCTCAGCTTCTGGGCTGAGGTGTAGCTCCACCCGCAAAATCATCCATCAGGGCTTTGCTTCTCTGGGCAGAGATTCAGGCTGAGATCAAGAAGAGGGAGGATTTGCAGCTAGTCCTCACTGGGAGGGCCTCTAACACCCCCAGGATTTTGCTCTCCAGAGTGCTTCCTTCCAAGCAGCACAGCCCGGGGGCCTCCTGGCTTCCTTAGCAGTTAACAAGTCCCCACAGGCTCTCTCAGATGCCTGACTCTAAACCTCCTCTGAGTCATGACCTGCTGAAGGAACTTGGGAAGTGGTACTCATTGCTCAGCCTGTATTTGAGGGGATGAAAGCTTGAGCATCACCAGCTCTGGTGTCAGCAAAATAAACCCAGAGCTGCCCTTCTCTTAGCTATGTCTTCTCCTGAGCAAGTGCCAAGCTCTTCTTTAGTCCCAGTAAGAAAAGATAATGTGCACCACATAGGCAAGCCAAGGATGCAGCGATTTTTCCCTGGTACGTCTACAAACAGAGGCACTGATGGCTACCTGTAACACTGCAGCACTGACACTTGTGTTCAGCACAACCCTCAGGTTGATGCCCACCTCCACATCTTCCCAGGAGCTGCCACTTCCTACCAAGGCTAAGCACAGAAGACTGGCAGTAACTTACCACCTGTTGTCACAGTTGTGCTTCCTGGGCTGTCCTAGAGGGGAGCCACAGATGGCATCATTGCTTCTCAGCATGAGCTCTGGAGAGCCTGAGCATGTGTACCAGAAACAGGGCCATGAAAGGAGACAGCTGTCTGGTCATGCTCTTCACCATGGCTTTATAGGCTCCTCCAGACCAGGCTACTCTTCACAGTGAAGGGGCAGTCATCATAAAGCATCAAGCTCAACTGGCTGAAGATAAGACATCATTTTAAAGCAGACCCTCACTCAGGCAAGTCAGGAATATTTTGGACCAAGCAGGTCCTGTATGACCCAGGAGGCTGCTACCCTAACTCCCTCCAAAGACTCAATTCAGAACACACTGAAGCCAAAAGCAATCCCATCTCTGCACAGAGGTCAGGTCTCTGGGGAGGATTTATGGGGTTTGTTGCATGTTTATACAGCATTTAATACAGCACTATTCTAGTGCATGACTTCAGACCTTCTGATTGATACCTCCATACAAACACAAATAAACTCAGTATATACTCAAATAAACAAAAGGAGAAAGCAAACTCATATGAGAATTGATTTTCTGTCCTGGCACAGCAAGAGAAGGTTTAGAAGTCTATAAGATCCAACTCGGGCACAATTCCTCTGTTAGCAGTGAAACTGTTTAGTAGGGTTGGTTGTTTGTCCTGGATCTCACAGCCTCCTCACAAGCACTGGCCTGGAAACACCAGTGTCCTCCATCCACTGAGACACTCAACAACTTCATCTACTTCTTCCTTACTGACAAATCAGGCAAGCAAGCCAGATGCTATGGGACTGACTAGAAAAAGTCAGTGTTCACCAGCACTACCCATTCTTATCCAGGAGGAGATCAAGGGGTGGAAAAATCTAGGCTGTTCCTCTCAGACTTGACAGTGAATTGAACTCCAGTGAAGATGGCCCCAAGTTTGCACTGCCTAAGAACCAATATTCATACTTGCAAACGTGAGCGAGATCTACATACACTCTGGGAAGGCAAATATGCTTCTTGCTTTTGCTGCTACAGCCCAACTGTTAGATGAAAGCCTGGTGCAGAGACACAGAAAGAATCTCAGGCACAGCATGCTTCATGAGACAAGTGACCAACCTAGTAAGTGGATTTCCCAGAAAGAGAGTCCACCAGTGCAGTGGCAGCAAAAGCATGCTATCAGCTGCAGATAGTAACTCTCACAAGCTCCACAGATACCCTAGAAGCTGGCAGGCTGAAGGAGATGCTCAAAAATATTAGGGAAACAACTCACCTAACAGCAGCAAGGCTTTTAGGTCATGCCAGTTGCACAAGATATTGTGGTGTTTTAGCCCTGGCTGGGCCATACAGTCCATGGACAAAACCTAAGCGACCAAGTTGAACAGTGAAACACCCAAGGGCTGAAGTGAGGTATTTTGATGCAGGTGCAGGAAGCCCCACACCTGCCTGCAAAGCAGGGCTGCTACACACTCCCTGGGCAGAAAAGGCAGCAGCCTGTACAGTATCCAGAGGGGCAGTGAGAGCTCCCTCTGAGACATGCACAGCAGCCTCTGCAAATCCTTGAGCACAGCTCCAGAAGACAGTGGTGGACATATCCTTCGATCCTACCTTCAGTCACTGAATGATAAATGCCCTCACTGAAGCATGGAATAAGGTGATGTCCTATGGCCTGTATGGGGAGAGAAGGAGGAAAGGCATGGTATGGTCTTTAATGGAGCCCTCTTTCCTTGGGACAGAGCCAGAGGATTTAAGGTACAGCAGGCAGCTGGGCATTCAGCAATCCCGGCCCAGCGACTGCTAGACGCTGCGTCTGACTGTCTGGACAGGAACACTCTGCCAGTGCCTGCAAGTCCCCTGTCCTCTGTGCAGAGCCTGAGGTCATGTTCCTTATAGGGAAAGCCTTCGACAGGTGCTGTATCTCCAAGGCCACTGCTCTCCCTCCCCTTCAGTCCCTCCAAACAGAGTGGTGGCACAGAGGGTAGGAGGAGGTGATCCCCGCAGGGAAGCTCGTCAGCAATGCCCAGGATGGCAGGCACGTGCGAGGGCTGCGTGCTTGCTCGGGCACCAAGCCTTTCTTGAGGTAATGACGACAGGGGCTTGGCCACCTCTCCCTGCCAGCATCACCTCTGCATCGCCTGAATTTGGTTCCCATCAGATAGTCTTTCATTTGGGCACCAAGATAGGCTGGCCTCAGTGAGCTACTCGTTGTCGGTCAATTTCTCATAAGTCATTTGAGCCCCTCCAAAACTGTAGATGACTGAGACTAAGTGTCCAGAAGTGTCTTCAGCTCATACATTGCCTCTGTTTTAGAAGAGACAGAAAGGGAACAGCTACTTTTAGGATCAACAGGCATGTTAAAAACAATCTGCAGGAATACAGAAAAAACAAAGGCTGTGTTGCCCTCTCTCTAGGCAGTGATCCTGACAGAGAAAGTCAGCTCAGAGAAGAAAAGGCACAACTTTCCTTTTGTAGATGCAGGCCCCTGCCTGGGTACCAAAATGAACCACGGGACAGTAAGATGACACAGAAACATGGAATAAATGGCTCAGTAGCAGCTAGAATCTGCCAGGAGAAATCTCTACTTTGCTCATACCAGCACTTAATGGCACATCTCAGATCTATGCACTCTTCTGTGGGTACCACCTGGACATACTGCTCTAAACACATTCTCTTGGGAAAGACATTTAACACCCAGTCCTCCACCCTTTCTGCTTGTGCTGGTTTGAGGGTTAATTGGAGTATTTTAATAAAATAATTATATTATAGGCTGTGAAAAGAAAACAATGGTGATATCTACTTCACTCATAGGCTTGCTGAGATGTATTAGATCAAGAACACAAACATAGGTAACACACACGCACACACACACACACAGAGTGAGTCTCATTCTCTCTAGCTGCTGGCTTGGTCTGAACCTCTCTGCTAACCTAACTAACCACTTTCCTTCTAACCCCCTTGGCCAATCCTCCAAACTCACCTTATGCGTAAGGCAAACCCTGGGGTAAGGTAGAGGCGGGGGAAGAAGGTGGAAGGGTGGTTGGGAGCCCCTCCTGGGGACTCTAATTTCTGGGAGGGGGGTTGTGTTTCTGTATTACCTTTAACTTGTATATTTCTGTAAAATATTCCTGTCTATTGTGTACATATCTGCTTGTATATTGTGCTAAGCTGTAAATAGAGTTTCAGTCCTTAACTTCCAGCTGGCTGAGTCTAGTCTGGGTGCTTTTACAAAGTGTGGGGGTGGGGAACTCCCAAACCATCACACTGCTCTCTCACAAAAAACTACAACAGCACTGCTACCACAAAGGCAATTCAACTGGACAGGAGCAAGCTGCTGAACTTCACAGCCCTGTTTTCCCACAGGACCACCAGTAGCCTTGTCCCATTCCTGCATGTGTCTGGGAACCATGACACAGTGCTGGGGATAAACTGAATCTCTCAGAGAGACTGCAGGATCTGACCCCTTAAGTCAGCTCCTACAGCCCAGGGAGGAGGTTCCACCTGGAGCATGGTCCCATGAGGGCCATGTAAGCTGCCTGTGCCTTTATGGGCACATCCTGTCAGGAGCCAGGTTTGACTTACGCAGCCGGGAGGTGCCGTGGGACCGGTGGCTGAGCCCCTTGCAAGGAGACATCTCGCCCTGCCACGCTGCTCCTCCTGCGCAGGGAGCTCTCTGGGGGCCGGAAGGCAGCTGCAGCACGAGGAGGGTGGTACTCCTGCTCGGGAACGACCTCTTCACACCGCGAGCCCTGGAAGCCTGAGCGACAGGTACAGACCTGGGGGCGGCTGCAGGAGCCCTTGTTCTGGCACGGTGGGTTGCAGACAGCTGAGGAGACACAGAAAAGCAGTTAATGGACACAGGGCTTAGATCCACTGTGGTGAGACCTGACTGAGTCAGCACAACCTGGGTGATCTAAGCTCTTCACTGCAGGTGACCTTCAAAGTCTGGGTGTTACTGTTGCCCTGGGTTCCTAATGCAAGGTCATCTCCATCGGAGACTTGTTTCTGTTCCCACATCTCTTCACCAGAGCTCTGAAGAGCTCTTCTCAACAACACTCATCTCAGAAAGCTCAGAAATGAGCAGCATGGTCTGCAGGGTACATATGGCCTCCAGCAATGCCCAGAACACTCTGGTCAGGAATAAGACTTCAGTTCCAAAGAAAGGGATTGCACCTTACCTCTAGTCCATTTTGGGGCCTCATTTGCACAGTCCTCCCCTGCCTGTCCCATTCAGAGCTTTTCAGCTCTCCCTCCACAGCTGATTTTGGAATCACTGCGCCCAAATTCCTCCGCAGCTATGGGGACTTACAGTTCATTAACTTCATGCCCAAATCACCCTCCAACCCTATGTGTTTTCCTAATTACAGCACATCAGCTTCAGCTTGCACTTCGGTAGGAAAGTGCTATTAATTATACGCCAGACTCTTAACAATTCCCAAGTCAACAGATGCCAAATTGAGCTCACAGCCCAGCCAGCAAAAGCCAGGATACCACAGCTCACTCAGGTAGGGCCAGCTTCATGGTTCTGAGCAAGAGTGATTGGAAAGGGACTGGAAAAGAGTGTAGTCCTTCAAAGAAGGAAAGGGCTGGCTGGTTGAAGGGTAATAAAACCTCTCTGGGCAACAAAAGGTGGAGATTTACCTCCAGCCATGTGAAAACCTTGTGGATGGGTTGAAACATGCATCCACTGCTTCTGCTGAGGGCTTCTTCCTCAGAACTGCTCCAGGGAGGCTGCAGGAGCACCTGACATCCCATCACCTTCACACACAGCTGCTGGGCTTTCACAAGGGCACCCCTCCCTCTCTGGATCTGTTCTCCATCCCAGTGAGATCTAAGCATGCCTACGAGAAACACTACTTCTGGGTAATAAACATGTGCCACCCACACACCAAGTGAGGAGGGAAGTCCTAGTGCAGACTTTGAGGTCCTTTCACAGCAGTACAGCCCCCACAATCCTTCTCTCACCCCAAAACTGGACTGCTGTCAGCTTTTTCTAACTAGATCATGGGTATGTTGGCTGAAATGCTTCATCTGACCTTTATTGCCATGTTAACATTCAG
The DNA here is from genome assembly GCA_013399055.1 of Ramphastos sulfuratus. Taxonomy (NCBI): domain Eukaryota; kingdom Metazoa; phylum Chordata; class Aves; order Piciformes; family Ramphastidae; genus Ramphastos; species Ramphastos sulfuratus. Next base: position 6,354 of record WBNM01024831.1, read on the forward strand.
AAAGAGAGGGAGATATCAATGAAAAGAAGAATTTAAGTTAGGCACGGCTGCACAGGTTAAAGCCAAAGGGTTTCAAGCAATTCCCCAGGAATATAAATCAGCCACCACTGCAGACTCTGGAACAGAGACAAGGTCCTAGTCAGGTAGGAACTAACCACCTCTGGGAACTCTGGCACTCCAAAAGTTCTAATTTATAATACAAAACTCAGCTGTGATTTAAACAGGCTGCCAGTCCCTACTGTTATCTCCCAATAAATGCCTGTTTTAACAAATAGCACCAGACCAGGAAGCCTGCCATTGTAAACAACCACTTCATGTGCTGAAATACTGCAGAGCCATGACATCAGGACCTGGGATCACAGCAGTTCTCACAGCCTTTCCCACTAACAATGTTCATACTCACGTTAGGCTGTGGCCCTTCAGCAGTAAAGCAGTGAAAACTTACAAGGTACTCTAAAAAATACCTAAACCAGCTTATATAGAGAAGAGGAAGAAGGGGACTGGATTAGTCTTCTGGTGCCTTCACGCAGGGCGCCCTAGCCGAAATGTTTCAGCTCTACCATGAATCCTTTCCCAGTTCCTTTTGCAGACTCAGGAAGAACTTAAAAGAGGTTAAAAAAAGTTTTCACTCAGTCCAGCTATGCAAAGTAGGGAGAGCAGATGGTTCAGTGGAAGTGCTGCCAATGCCAAGTGTGTGAAATTACCAGTAAGGCCGCCATAAAACTGGCAGAAGAAACAAGATGGTTAAATATATATATGCACACACACACGTACATATGTATGTGTACCTGTGTGTGTGTATAAATACACACACTCTTTCTCTTTGTTTTCTGTGTTTTGAGTCCAGGGGTTACTCTGAGATGTTTCTCCTCAGATGTGGGGGCTATAAACAACTTCTACTAAGACGAGTGCCAGTCACTTCTTCTTGCTATAATTTCATGTAATCACTTGCTCCAGGAGTTGGGGCTTTAAGGAAAGCAAAAAGTCTCATCTGAAAACTCTTAATAAAAAAAAGGATGAGGTTTGCAATACTGCTGAGGCATCATTAGTAGCAATGCTGGTTTGTTTGAGAGCATCTAGCCCTCACAGATCAAGTTTGGTGCTTCACCTACCTAAGCCAGGCAGACAGGACTGTCAGAGGCGAAGGCCACCAAGTCTAACATCTCATCACTTCACAGGCACACTCAGCCCAGGACTGAGCAAGATGACATTCAACTATTGCGTCCCTGGCTATTCTACACATGCTCTAGGTCCAGAAGCTTACTTCACAGTAAGCAGCTCCTGCTCAGCCTCATTTAAATATGGGGGAACCTGTCCATCCAGCTGAGTGTCCACAGGAAAACTGGGAAAATGCAGAAGGATTTGTACCACTAGGGTTGATTTAGTTCACTTTCTCATGGAAAAGTTTGCTTGTTGATGCAGAGCAGTTATGTAACCTCAGTTCTAAATTAAAGCTCTGACTGTGTTAGCACACTCAGGAGGCAGGGACAATTGAACACAAGTGAGAGATCTGTGCAGGCTGACAGGCAGGGAGATCAACATCAATGCAGGAATAGAGGGGGAAAACAGAACTTCAATGAAGAACAGCCTGGGCTCAACATCCCCTAGAGTCACTATACAGAAGAAAGACAAAAAAGGACAGAGCATGTGAATGTCCTCATCTGCAGAAGTGGAAAAGCCCCAGGTGCTAATGTGACTGAAGTCACGCTGTGAAACCACTGCAGAGCTAGCAACTCATGCTGGAATCCCTCTGCCTTCATCCAGTATCTTAACTGGAAGACCACCTATACAAGATTAGAAAGGGCATGGATTTAATTAGTACTTCCCAACATGCTGATTAAAAACGTTTCTTTTCAACTTTAAAATATCCATGTCAGAAAAAGGCTCACCCTGCATTGCCAGCCCAGGGTGGCTGCTATCTTGGGAAGCAACAAAGCACCATAGTGAATAATGCTGATGAAAATGAAGGCTGATGAACTAATGTCAGGAGACTAAGCAAAAGGATTCCCTTGCTCTTAAGCAACAGGGGAAAGGATGAGGAGCTAACAGGCAGCAGTTACAAGAAGTCACACGATAGCCCCTGCAGCCCCCAGAATATGGGCTCTGCATGGGGGCCTCTGGACAGCTCGCATGCATAAGTTTCTTCTCCAGCAAGTCCAGGACATAAGGGCCTGAGTCTCACTCTAGGATGAAGTTAAACAGACAGGAGGAAGTTGAATGAACTCCTCAGGCCCAAGTTCAGGTGTAGCTCATGACTTCAAATGTCCCCTTCTATGGGAAAACCCTGGGAGCCCCACAGGACGCCCTATACGGTCTGCTGTGATGACCCAGCAGTGTGGATAGAAACCAAGCCAAGTGCAAGTGGGCAAGATCTTCCTCCTAAGCTCCCTTAGCTCACTTCCACTTTCCAAGGAAACATGTGTGTCCTGAGGTGAGAGATTTCTCTTTTTCATCTTCCCAGTCACTGACTCTGAAAATTCATTATACTTTGGTCCTCAAAGCTGGAACAAATCAAAAGGCTAGAGAGAGACATCTGCCCACGCCTTGAGTTCAGTTAAACACAGAGATGCTGCAAGAGGAAAGTCCCTGGAAAAGCATAAGTGGAAATGGAAAAAATCACTATGCTCAGTAGGTGATAGGAAATAGATTATGGCAACAATTTGGCCTATCCTCTCTTCTGCACCCAGGCAGAAATTCGTTAAAACCAAAAGTTCTGCCCAGGACCGGGATGCCAACTTCTTCCCTGGTTCACCACACTAAGAGACTCCCTTCGGCTGCATTTCTACCCTGCTAACTTCCCTGATGTGCCCCACATCAAAGACTATGGGATCAGACATTACACAGCATTACTGGGATGGGCTGTCCAACTTGCCTTGGCAGTTTTAAAACCATCTGAACGTCTCCAGCAGCTTCAGCTCCAGCAGAAAAGCCCAGCGAGGGAGGTAGCCGGGATCAAAACAATGTTTACGTATCACCAGCCTCCACAGGCTCACTCAGCAGGTAAATCCTGCCTGAGATTTACCATCCAGTGTCAGGGGAGACACTGTCGGGCCCGACCATGTTTACAGGGTGGTTTTAATGAATCCTTGGGAAGAAGGGCCCAGCACCTGAGCAGTCACTAGACAGCCTGCGTGGCTGCAAGCCCAGATCTACTGCTCCTACGAAAATCCCTAATGAGAGAAAGATGCTGCCACGGCTGGCCCCACACTCTGTTTACAGACGCTGTCTGGCAGCACAGGACGCTCTCTACCGTTTGGCTTCTGTCGGCAGGGGGGAGAAGGAGAAGGAGAAGGAGAAGGGAGGTGAGTCAGCTCTTGGCCCCTTGCTCCCAAACAGTCATTGCTAATGCAATTATCCCAGCGCGGCCAACGCGCTGCGAGATCCCGTGGCAAACAAAGCTGAGCCTCTTGCCCTGCTAAACATCTGGGCAGCTGCTGCCACTCGACTGAAGACAGATGCTCCTGGCTATTTCGGGCAGGACGTTCCTGTCCAGAACGCCTGCCCAGTGCCTGCAGGCAGCCCCTCGCCCCCCTGGTTGCAGGCAGGTGCATGGGGCAGGCAGTCCCCTGGGGCAGGTCCCTGGGTGGCTGGGTGGTGTAAATCCATGGCTTAGGAACAAGAATCGTGGCTGTGGTTGCAGACCTATTGGAGATGGAGATGACACTGCAGCTGCCTCTGGCATTCATTGCGCTGGTGCCTACTCAAACCCCTTCCCTTCCAGTGTTGGTGCCCAAAATGATCTCAGCTCACCGGGCTGTGGCAGGGCCCTTGTTAACCCTTCTGTGGGCAGGCAGGAGAGCTCTGGCCAGTTTCCATGCTACAGGAGTGCCCCGAGCCCCCCCATTATTTTATACATGCCACATGTTGCACCATGTTCCAAGCCCTACCTGTCCCAGGCACAGTGCCAACTCCATTAATCGCTTTCCTTAACAGCACTGAGATAATTGGCAGCCTTGATTTCTCCTTCAGCACCAGCAATGCTTACCCATCTGAGTACAGCCCCAATGTGCTGGTTCACACCTGCTGGAGCTTCCTCAGACCTACCTTTTTCTCCAAGCAGGATGATGAGAGCTGGCATAAATGTGCTCTTGCAATGCCCTGCCCCAAGAAGACCCTCCTTGGGATGGACAGTAAGAACAGTAGTAAAGCTGTAATTATTCATTGTGCTCAGACTTTGCCAGCAGGCAGGGAGAGCTGACCCACAGACCAGCAGCCCCATGAGGAGGCTACAGTGCCACCTCTCACCTCTAGGGACCCCACAGTTGGTCTCCTTCCCTGGCACAGTGCAGGGTCACAGCAGTGCTTGAGCGTTTTTTAGGGGTGCACCACAAGACCTGCCCGGGCTAAGAGTATCATACTCACGTTTGATGCAGTGGTTTGTTCTGGGAGCTGTGGTCCATCCTGGGCAACACTGTCTGCCACAGACATTTGGCCTAAGCAGAGAGACAAAGCAGCATGGTTAGGAGAAGGGGAAGCCGAGGTCTCTCTGCAGCCAGTACCTCTGAGTCACCCGTAAAATTATTTCCTGCAGCATCTGATATTTCCTTCCAGATGGACCAGCAGCTGAGATCAAAACCAATGGGACAAGGGCTGAGTTGTTTAAGTGCTTGGAAAAGAAACCCCCAAGGACTATGTGAATGCTGCAGTGTGAGTGATTGCTCAGGGAGTATCTCCTTTTTAAACTGGCATTATGCTGGGCTCCTGGCACAGCACTCAGAGGAACCATTTTCCTCCTGAGAGCAATTGAAGGGCAGCAGTCTGTGATAATTAAAGATCTCACGGCACTTCATGGTATTGGGGTGTAAATCAGGTCTGATTCCAACTGTTGTTCATAGCATCTCATCTCCACAGATGTCCTGAGCTGCTTCAGCTGAAGACAACACTTCATTCTCCACCTAACTGCTGCTGCCTAGTGCAATTCATCACTCAAACCTACCCTGGGAGGCACATCATCGGCTGCTCCCTGCCTTGCTCTCCCTTTCTGAGCACCCAGTTCCACATTTGTTATCTGCCTCTGGCATAGCAACCCCAGGAGCTGGCGACTCTCTGGTGCTATGGAATTTGTGTCTACCTGACCTGCATAGTGCTGTGCTAATTGCAGAATGCTTAAACAGTTCCCATGGTTATTAATTGCAGCACCTTGCCACAGCAACCTTTTGACAGCCTTTACATAAATGACATCCTCCTCTTTTCACCCTTATGCTCACACTGCCAACAGATAATAGCTATTGGAGACAGTGCTGTGCCTCCAAGAGGTGCTCTGCAATGCCCAAGCAGGCAGCTAATCCTGCTTCCTTAGGTCATATCTCATATTTCATGTCTGTAATGAGAAGGAATAACAAGCAGCAGGTTGCTTTCCAAGCATATTTACTCATCATCATGGAGGGAAGGGTTTAGGAGTTATGTAACTTTTGCATGCCTAGGTAGATGGGTGAGCACAGTCATCAAAAGACAAAAAGTTATGAACAGGCAGCCTGAAAGCTCTGGAAAGCCTCTGGAGATGAAATGGGGAGTATGGTTTATTTCGAACGCTCGACGAGGTAGTCAGAGCTGCTGACAGAATTTACAGGAACCATGGAAACATGCACATTTGTCTTCTGCGTTGACTTTAACATGAACAGGGCAGGGTCAGAAGATGCTCCTGCTCCCAACCAGCGTCCTCGTGACTCCTGCATCTACACAGCGTGAGAGGAGGCTCCCAAAGTGCCAGAGCTCAAGCTGTGGGGCTCACGTTTTAGAAGAGCCAAAGACAATGGGTAGCAGGTATGCCAAGGATTGTTCTGGTGCTTATGAATGAAGCTGCCTGTAGAGATTCAGTGGCTCCACATGGGAAGGGGAAGTGGTCTGAGAAACCACATCATTTGTAAAGCATTAGCCAGCCCATCAGGATCAACATTTTATTAACTTGGGTAGGTTTTTGTAAGGAGAAGGCACTTAAATTCCCTAGGTGTGACTTTCTACAGACAGAAGCCAAATTCTGGCATCCATTCACATCTGCTCTGGCTGGGTTGAAGTGCTGATTTTCGGCTTTGTGTCTGTCAACTCAAAGAGATCTGTGGGTCTCTTCTTTAAGGCATCCCTAGAAACTATCCTAGGAAAGCAAACTTTACTTACTGCATAAGAGCCCATGAAAGGTCTTACACTTTTTTAATATGTCCAGGTCAGTAAAGACAGAAAAACACTGTGCTGGAGCAGGTCTTTAGGTAATTAAGGTCTGCTAAGCAACTCCACTCCAAGAAGCAGCACCTTTGCTTAAACTGTTCCAGCTCTTGCTCTTCCCTTGGCACAGCTGAAGCACACCTCGCAAGTCTCATGCAGCCAGTCTGCTCAAAAGCAAAGCCTTTGTCCTTTCTCACCTCAGCTTGCATAATTAGACATTGTTTCTTGTAGGCAAGATTCTAGAGAATCCCTTTTGGCCTTAAATCACACCATGATGATGAGATTAACGTTCAAGTTTTATCTACATCTCTTACATGCACTGGAAAGAACATGCTGCCAGCTGCTCTCAATGCCAACAGCAAGTCAGAGGCTGTAGAAAGAAAGATACAAGACTAAAACAGAAGCCCAAACCTGAAGACAAGATCACTCTTGAAGGCATGAAACTTTTGCTGGGTTCAGCACAAATATCTCTTTACCAGAGTCACTCTGTGTCACTGCCAACTCCAGACCTGAGTTGCCAACCCCAGGTGATGGGAGACACTAGCACCAGCAGTGGTCCTTAAGGGAAGACAGCCTAGCATGCACAGAGGGGACTAACCAAGCAGGGATGCCCTTAGAGGCAGAAGCAAAGGGAATATTCCTTCCTTCCATAAACTCCTAGAAAAGAATATGGGCAGAGCTAGAGGCAGAGAGCACCTTGAGAATTGGAAGTGAGGATTTGGGAATAGCAACACGTAGATGGAGGGTAAAGAAGGCCCACAACTATTTCCTGATGAAAGCTCAGCAAGTGGGACCTCACAGAGCATGGGGCCCCAGGTAAGCAAGAGAATCAGCAGTGGGAAAAAGGCTGTGGGAGCTTTGCCGCATTGGACTCAGTTCTGAGAACGTCTGATTCTACTTAAAGCCTGTAGTTGACTTTTGCATGGCTTGAACACCATGTGGTTTTCACTGCCTTACAAAGAATTCAGAGTGAGTCCTGGAAGCTTTTTAAGGAGCACAGCATGTTTAGAGCATGGAGGGATGCAGCTCAAGAGAGCGGCGGCTCCCAACGGTGTCTGTCCTGCTGCACATGCCAGTGCCAGAGCACTTGGGGCAAAGATGTGGATTCGGGCATGAGCCACCTGAGGGGGCAGGTCCAGCCCTGAGCCTTTCCATCCAGCACTGCTTCTGGAGAACGAGTGGCTGAGTCAAGTCTGGTGTCACCATTCTGAAGGTAGCTGCTGGGGAGGTACCTGTACACACTGAGCAGCCCCTGATCACCTCTCATTGCAGAGGGGACAGGGGCTTCCAAAGCAGCAAGCAGAACTGCTCAGCAAGAACTGCTATGTGCTACGATGCACCATGCCCCTGACAGACCTAACAATGACATGAGCCAAAGCCATTCTCAGAGCTTTGAAGCACTTGGCATCTATGTAAGGCTGAGCACCTGGACTGCCTCCTGCTTACTCACTCCTTGAAACTGGAAGCAGGGAAAGAGGTGCAGGACTCTTGTCCTCATCCTGGGCAGCCTGAGGTGGAAAGGACCAGAGGATGGATGGGTACATAGAGAGGGGTCAGAAGCTCTCTCTGATTGGGAAAAAAAAAAAAAAAAAGGCTCAAAACAGCTCCAGAGCAGAGCAGAACAGAGGACATATCCTCACATAAGTCTGCCAAGCTGAAGTCCTATTGAACACTCACACTAGGGCATGCCATATGGGGATGTCCTATTCCCAGACCTACCACTGATACCAAAACAAGGTTTGGGCAAACTAACTGTTTTTCCTATCTCTGCCTCCTTATCCATGGAATAGGTTAATTAACTTATTTACCTTCTCAAGGGCCAGGTCAGCTAACACACATCTTTCCTAGGAAATGAAACATTGTTGGGGATATTTCCAGGCACTTGGACTTGATTGCCTGTAACACTAGAAGGGCTCATGGGCTTCTTAGCACCTTCTAAAATAGTTCCCAGCCCAGGTCAGATCGAAGCAACAAGAGACTATTTGCAACAGCCAGTTTCCACTTTTTGGACAGAAAGGGATTTGAATAACTTAGACAGCTGAATAGCCACTGTGCCAGAGAAAGGCCTAAGGTATAGCTCACAAGGGCAGACATGGGCCTTTGGGTTTGCCCTTCTGGCAAAACGCAGAATGAGGCACTGTATTCACATCTCAGCCCCTGCCTCAAGTGCCAAATACACCCCGAGGTCTCCAAACAGCACAGACAGTAGTAAGGAACTGCAAGCCAAGCTTGCTCCTCACTCTGCAGCCGGCATGAATCATCTGTGCCCAGGTACAGTCCTTCAGCACATTGTAAGTGCTTGGTGTACAGGAGGTGTAAGGCACTACTCACTGACCTGAGCCTTTTCTGGGACAGATGTGTCCCTGACACCAGCTCATAGAGCTGAAGCCAGTGCCACGAAGCCTTCCTACACTGAGTGCCATTGGTGGCCCTGACTGGATGCACTGGCACAACCTGCAACTCAGACAAAGGAGCTGGAGCAAGTCAGTCCTTTATCACCTGCTTTGGTACTGCAGCCAGAGGCCAGCATCAACATCAGGTGCCCACTGTGCAAAGTGGTACCCAAGATGAGAAAAGCCTGCAAGATCTTGCAGTGCTATCTGAAACCAGAGCCAAGCAACTATAACAAGCATAAGGGGGAAGGAAAACTAGCAAACAGTAGTATGATCACAGCTTCACATAGTTTCAGCATGTGCACAGCCTCAGCCTCAGTGATGATGACATACTGTTTCCAAAGCATTCAGTAGAACCTTTCTCTTTTTTTTTTTTTTTCACTATTTATTTTAACAGTAATATACACATCATCTTTTAACTTCTTGCAGCACTCCACGCTGCCAGATATGCTGACTCCATTCAGGTCATTTATAGCATCTTCACAGAAAGCCAAAGGGACCATTAGATCATCAGGTCTGCCTTTCTACTGTGGGACAGTGAACTTCATCCAAATGCATATGAAATATTTGCAGTCAGACCCAATGAAGAACGTTAGCAAAAGGCTGCTGGCATTGATGAGCCACTGAAAATCCTCTGCCAAGTCCACATCAGCATTAACTGCCTCTGCTCCTGAGCAGTGCTATGCGCTGCAGCAGGAACCTGTATCCCACAAAGGCTGGGTAAAGCAGGACTACACAGCCACAACAGTTAAACAAGAACTGGGGCACGCAGTGCACAAAAAGAAAGTGAGAGGCAAAAGGAGAAAAGTGTGAGACTCCTAGCCTGTTACCTGGGGAGCCTCACATGTCCCTCAAAATTGTCCAGGCATGCACCAGAAGTAAAGGCTTCCCCAGACTACTCCCCAACTACCCACCTACCTCTGATTTTGTGTACCTGAGAATCATCACCAGGACCTACCCTCCCAGCCATGAGGCAGAGAAATATAAGAGGAATCACACAGAGGTGAATGCAGATGCCTACACTATCCTTGCAGCAAGACTACCCAGCCCAAATTTGGCATGCATCCAGCACATGGGTACAGTCATAGCTGGCATGCATCAGGGCTTGAGAACTCCCTACCCCTCAACACATGGGAGGAAAATCTTTCCAGTCACAGGAAGCTGGGGAAACAGGCAGGTTAAGCAGAGCACAGGAAAGCAGAGAAGTTTTTGGGGATGGATTGTTTTTCTCACTCAGTGTTAGAAGGCAGTGATTTTCTGTGGTGTCAGAAATCACTTCACAACGAGCTTCCAGGAGAAAACACTAAAACATCAGGTCTTGCAAGACTTGCATTTGGATGCATTCATGTAAAGGTGTGAACAAATGCCACCTGCAACACGATCGTATATAAGCAGGGTGGCAGACACATTCAAACAGTCACCAGGGAAAAAAAAAACAAACTCAATTTGGGGTATGCCTCTGTCAAACAAAACAAGAAAATATTTGTTCAGAAAAGGACACAGTTGTTAATAAATGGGTTTTCAACCACAGGACTGCACAAGGTCCCTGGAGGTACCCAGGAGAGAACTCTGACTGGGGAGTCAGGAAAGGCAACCCATGCAACAGTTCAGACTTTAAGTCAAAGTAACTGTACAAATAAACAATGCCAGGGTTTAGTGCAGCCTGCAAAGCTACCCGAGTAAGGGAAAATGAAGGTTGTCACATTAGAAAGTAGTAGGAGCTCAGTGTAAACAGCAGAACAGAAAATATCCCACCTGGCAAAAAAATGAAACATCATGAAATGAAGTTTTTTAGGGGCCCAGAGTTTCCTGGATGGAAACGTGTCCGGTGCAGCAAAGGGCGTAAGAAGATGGATGAGGTGGAAGGATGGAGTCTCACTGAATGGCTGGAGGCAGCAGCAAGCTTTCCATGAGGAGTTACACCATGTGGTTACTCACAGACAATTATTACAGCTAGGTCATAGAGAACTTTAAAAGGTGCCAAGTTGGACACCAGAAAAGGTGGAACACTACTGTAAGTCATTATACGCGCGTTCCAGAGTTCAAGTTCTTGGGGATCAAAGCAAGCTCTGTATCCCCAGCCCTCATCTTCCAGGGCAGCACAGAGGCAGAGAAAGCAGTACAGCCTGCACGGGGCACATGGCACCAAGTCACAGCTCTTCCTTTCTCTAAGCTTGGAGGCAACAGCACTCTTCAATACCCTAGGAAGCCAAATCTAGCTGATAACAGGTCAACAGCATTTAAGCGCTGGACCAACCATCCCCATTTACACTCTTAAGGGATGAAAGCAAGCTACTTGGAAAAAGGTTCAGCACTCTTCTAAGATAGTGTTCACCTGCTCCTAATAGCAGCACAGGCCAGCTGTTGTCATTGGATGCAGCTGTAGCCTGAAAACTCAGTGGAGACTACTCAAGGTAGTCATTGAAAAAAAAAAAACAGGGTACGCTTCAGTTGATTCAAATCCAACTGAACTGCCACCTGATGCCAAAGCAATGCTTACAACAATCTGACTGTGGAAAGGGTAAAATCCCTTGGGTAAAAGCCCAAACCTAACTGAACAGGACTGGACCTTCCCACGACTCTTGCTCTGGGTGGCTGACAAACCAAGGCTAATGAACCGGCTAAGCCAAAATCTGCTTAGGACCTACTTGCAATTGACTAGCTGTTAGTGATAAACACTTTATGTATCAAACATAAAGAGGAGGAAGTTTGGCACTTCTGAGGATTTGTTGAAGGAAAGTACAGAGTGCCAAAGGAAACATCCCTGTCTTTAAATTTTGCAAGGAGGTGAGTATGTGAGAGATTGAGCTGCCTTCTGTAAGCTAGTGAAGGTCCACATATGATGTTAGCAGAAGACATTTCTGTCCATGTCAGAGGGCACTAAGTCCAGAGCATGCCCTCAGTATCCCCATGACAAGAGTCACATGGAAACTAGACACACATTGCCACATGAGTCAAACTGCCTGTGTGATGGCTTTGTAGCCCTTTCCAGTTGGCAGAGGAGCCCATCACAAGAAGCACCAGTAATGGGGAGCAGAGGGAGAACTGCAGAAGAGGGGTCCCAGAACTGAAAGGTACACCAGCACTGTGCTAGACATCCTGCTTGCAGGCTCCCTCACAGTAGAGCAGCTGGCCTTGCCATATGATCTCCTCTCCATCTCCACAGGGCTGCAGCCAGAGACTGGAGTTGGAAGCAGCCCTGCTAGACAAGTCATAGGAAGCCTCCCCCGACTGAGCCAGCTGAAGCCATGGGAAGCGGCCGCTCAAGAGCGCTTACAAGGGGCCCACTACGGGAGGAAGGAGCCAAGAGGGCAAAGTACCTGCAGCAAGAGTGGCAGCAACTCAGCTCTGTCCCGCAGGGCAAACGAGCCCTTCCAGCCTCTCCACCACCTCGAACCAGGAGCAAGGCTGCCTGCGCCGCCGCAGCCGCGGTCTGCCACCCCCTGGGCACCGCACGCTGGCTGCCGGGCGGATGGACACACGCGCACAGGGGCGGGGCCTCGGTCGGCCGCAGCATGTGCGGGACCGGCGCGCGGCACGAGAGCGCGTGCAAGGGCCTAGGACCGCGCCAGGAGAGAGGCTCAGACCCTGCGCACATCGCCTCCGGGACTGCCCCAGCGCAAGCCGAGTCGGCGTCCCGCAGGGTAGGGGGAAGGAGCTCCGGGAGAATGCGTCGGGGTGCAGCACGGGGCTCTAGGTGAGACTCGCCACTGCGTCTTCGCCTGCGGATCCCCGACACCGGGACCACCGGAGTTCGCGCTATGCCCCCCCCCCCCCCCCAGCATGGTCTCCCCGACCGCAGCACTTACCCCACCATCCTCCCTCTGCCGCTTGGCTCATTCGCTCGGGGCACGACCCGGGCTTTCAGCTCGCTGCCTTGCCGCTGCCGGGAGGGGTCCAGCCTACTCCTGTGCCCTGGGCCGATCCCGGCATCGCTCCCTTGGCCCCGGGGCAAGGGCAGCCCGCGGTCGGGACGCTGCCTCTGGCCGTCGCTGCCGCTCGACCTACCCGCGGCGGCCGCTGAGCTGCGGTCCACGTGGAGGGCGGCGGGGAGGGGCTGTGCCGGCGAGGGGTGTCTGGGCGCCGGGGACAGGCTGTGTGCTGTATCTGCCGCCCCCAGAGCAGTCCCCCGGCCCCGCAGCCGCGCCTCCCCCCAGCTCCCCAGCTCCAGCCTGGCCGCGGAATCCGGCCGACAGCGGGAGAAGCCCAGGAAAACGGCAAAGGTGAGTGGAAGAAAGCTGGCGGCGGCGCCCCGCATGGTGTCAGCCGGCGGCGAGGGTCGATGCGGGCTGTGCGGAGCGCTCAGCGCCCGGCCGTCATCATCCGGCGGCACGGGGCAGCGGGGGTCGCCGGCTCTCTGCCCTCCGGAGGCTCACCGCCCCATGCTCTGCCGGCGCTCTGTCGGGACCTGCCGCCTACCAGGGCTGAGGGCGCAGGCAGCAGGGCAGGGAATGTTGAGCGGCCCCAGCAGGAGGAGGAAGAGAAGGAGGAAGGCGGCCGGCCCCGCTCGTTGGGCTGCCAGCGAGCTCCCGCACTCTGCAGACAGTTCCGAGTACCTTCGCGCCTGCCTCTGGCACTGGCAGCGCCTGGAGGGGACGGAGGGTTTTATTTTTGGAAACCTCCCCCTTTTGTGTCTTTTTGATGCTGACATCCCCCCTTTCCAGAGGACACGGCTCGGCCCCCCTCCTTAGGAGAGGAGACATTCCAGTAACACCCACTTTGGCAAAGGGAAACAAACTACAACAGAGAAGCCTTAACCCCTGCTTGGCTGGGGAGACCCGCCCGCTGCTTGCCCGGCAGCCGGCGTTCAGCCCCCGGAGCCCGACCTGCCTCCCGTCCTGCGGCGGGAAGCACGGTGAACCAGCTCCGTGTGCAGTGCACGGAACAGGAGACGCGAATGCTGGAGGAGTACACCGCCGCCCTCCAGCATCTAGGGAGTTCTGGAGCTTCATCAGCACCTCTAGCCCTCCAGCTGCTCTTGATTGCATCTCACAGGAGAAGGCACAGCAACGGGAAGAGCGTTATTTGCCATTCCACTTTGGCTGCAGAACTCTCAGATCCCCTCGAACCCAGCTCGGGGTTTTACAATCTTCCTTGTACAGGTCCAGGCTAGGAAAAGACCCACCTAAAAGCTCCAGCCTTGAGAGATCTTTCAGGAGACAGACTCTTCCAGCTTGGAGTAGATGTCCATCCCTCCCCCGCTCTGTCTCTGTGTGGTCACTCGAAGGTCAAGAATGTCTTGAAATGACTTCTTTATATGCATCGAGAAAGACTGAGAAAGCAGGAAGAGAGAGGAGACCACAAATCCCATTTCAGCCACACACTACAGCTTGGCCTTGTTCTCTGCCACATCTCTGTTGTCTGCTGCCCTTGGCCATCTCAGGCAGGGAGCAAATACTTCCAGAGGACTGCAGGCTCTGTCCCAGCCCAGCAACATGGTATATTTGGGGTGAGCTCATTCTGGCCCACAGCAGTGTCTGCGAGTTTGGTGGGTGGCTAAAGACCTCTCACCGTTTCTGTCCGCAGGAGGACAGATGCGGCTGCTTACAGGAAGGACATTTACACTGGTGCGTGTCCCTGCATTGGATCCTGTGACCAGTGCCACTTTTCAACTCATTTTCATCATGCAAGCTTGGGCAGACAAAAGGTGCACCTCACAGAACCAGATAGGTAAAGACCTTTGAGATCATCAAGTCCAATCTATCACCGAACACCATCTAATCAACTAAGTCATGGCACCAAGTGCCACATCCAGTCTCTTTTTAAACACTTTCAGGGATGATGACTCCACCACCTCTCTGGGCAGCCCATTCCAATGGCCAATCACTCTTTCTGTGAAGTACTTCTTCCTAAAATCCAGCCTAAACCTCCCCTGGTGCAGCTTGAGACTGTGTCCCCTTGACATCCACACCCAGAGCAGCATCTGGATGCCTGTGAGAGAACATGAGGAACCCTGCATGCACACAATGATTCTTTGGCTGCACTTTTCTGTCTTCCACAGAGTAGGGGCTCCTTCAGCCAGATGCTGCAGCTCCAGATTTAAAAGGCACATTGCCATATCAAGCCTGTGAGTTTATCTAATTAATGTTGTTTGTGATGCGTGGGGTGGCTGCAATGTAAGGCACTGGCCTTCCTCCCATACTCTCTACTCTTTCAGCCCCTTTTGCACCCTGTCCCACTGTCAGCCCTCTCCTAGCCTCTCACACTGTTGGTGCTGCCTCCCCGGCCCCCACTAAGCCATCTGCTTCCCAAAGCTTCATGACAGAGTGGTCTAACTCACCCACTGCCTCCTCCAACAGTTATACACCTAAAGCTTCTCCCATCTGCAATCAGTGACTCTAGCTCCTTTCTTCCCCTTGCCTCTTGACTTTTAGCCCCTCTTGGACCATAACCACCCCCTTCTTGGGATGGGAGCACTACAACCTGCCCCCTGGGGTGTGGGGGAGCCAGGAAAGGAACACAGGGAATGAATGCCACAAAAACACACTGGATCTGGAGTAGAGGAGACCCCTGCATGTCCCCTCTAGCTGTGATCTTGCAAACAAGGGAGAGGGGAGCTAACTTGGCAGGTGAGCAAGTGTGATTTGAGTGACAGGGCTGAGTGGGTTTGAGCTTTGACCTTGGTGCTGGCAGCTGGCTTATGGGGTGGGAGCTTCAGAGGCAATACCAGCAAGTTGCTCTGACACTTCCTGGAATGCCATCAGCTCACCCACCCACCATGCCAAGGCAGAGCCATGGGTTGGACAGGATCTTGTATGGTCCTGGATGCTGTGAGTGGTGCTGTGGCTCATTTCTTTGTTCTGAGGAAGAGGAATGTCCTTTCCATCCTCGCCTAATTACTTTCTTATGCAGCAGGGGAAAGAATGCTTGTGCCTAAACCTGACACAAGAAAATTATCAGCGCCATAAACAAAGCAGCTGAGAGCCTGAACAGTGCTCAAAGCTGGAACAGGCTTGGGGCACAACTCAATTCCACCTAGTGGTGCTGGGTCACCCCGGGTTAAAAAGGAGTCTTGTGACATCCCCAGGTGACCACACCTACACAGGAGTCTGCACTCATGCCGTGGTGGTGGTACAACTGCAGAAGCCTGCACTTTCCTGACAGAGCTAGGACATGAGGTGTGCAAATCCAATGAAGCCATCATTGGCCATCTGGTACATCTCACAGCCACCATTAGCTGTAGTAGAGCCTGGCCCAGGAAGCTGGCATCCTTTTTCAAGTCACCTTCCCTCCATGTTTACAGTAACCCCTGGCCAGAGCTGGACACCAAGCTCCTTCCAGCCTCACACACTCAAATGCTCCTTTGCTTTCGCAGGGACTTGCTGACGCAGTTTGATCCCACCTAAGCATTGTTACAGAGCAGGGGCCAGCTGCGGGCTGTGAGCCCTGGGGCTGTCCGAAGCAAGGGGCTGCAGGAACAGGTGCCTGGAGAGGGAAGAATCTGCCTGCCCAGTGCAGGTGGGTGATGTGCAAGTGCTGAAGCACAGGCTTACTGCCTTCCTGCCCTATGGCTCATTTTGTGTTTGGCCATCCCCTAAAACAAACCTATTGGAGAAGAAGCATGGGGCATGTGGGGAGTCATTGCATGGGTTGGGCTTCAGCATGCCACTCAGTGAGGGCTCAGCAGGCAAACATGAAATACCTCATTTCTTAGGCAGTTGCACAAGCAGAACATGGATGATCATCAGACTGCTTGCTGGCAAGATCAAACCCACACCTGGGAAGAGAGATTAAGAGAGAGGATGGCACAGCAAGCTCACAAGCAGGGTTTGACAGCCTGGCCCTCGTCATCAGGAAGCACAGGAGTCCTATGTGTGGGTAAGATGCAAGCAGGTGGCTCAACGTGCTTTTTGCCACCTTCACTCCCACTTAATTCACCACATGAGCTTCTAGGCAGCAGAGATAGCACCAGAGGAAAGACTGAGGGCAGACACAGCTGTGGCACCTCTACAAGTCTATGCTTTCTAGGACCAGACCAGCAAGCTGAATGAGTCACGCTTGGGAGCCAGCACAGAAAACAAGCAGCTCATCAGACCCTACAGAGAAGAGGAGCAAGGGTGGACTATGCTGATGCACTCCTCGCCTGCCCCAGCTACAACAGAGAAAAAGGATGTGCTTAGACACTTGAGGATGGAAGCCATGAGGCCAGAGGCAGAGAAGTCAAGGTGGGCTGTGCCTTTGGAGGGATGACCATGGATGACATCTCTTTGAGCCCTCTCAAAGAATACGGAGAAGGGGCTTTTCGTGATTGTGCACCAGGACCCCTCAAGCCCTCATTCCTCTACCCATTGGGTCCACATCAGCTCTGCATGATGCCCTTTGTGGGTTAGCACCTGGAGGCCACACTTCCAGGGCCAGTTGGGCTCCAGATGTGGCTCCTGGCACTGTATCCCTTAGTCCCTTTTCTTCCTCTTCAGAAGGGTTCACAACCCACATGTGCTTCTTCCTCTGCTGTGAGCAGACCCCTAACATGCTGCAGATGGGACACATTCCAAGGATTCAGAAGCTGCCTGCATCTCCCACAGAGGAAGAAGGAGTGCTTCCTTGCTTGGGGCTGAAGTGAAGCACTGTAAGGTTGGCCACCCCCACAGGCTTAAAATTATCAGATTGTAGGTCATTCACAGCTTCTCTGAAGAGAGCCATCTCACACTAGGAGTGGGGATGTGGCAGCCCTTGGGAGCTGGATAGAAAAACATCTTAGAGGCAGCAGTGCAGAGACTCCTGTAACTGGATATCAGAGAAGGAGGAAAAACAGCTTCTGAATTTGCCAACACAGCCAGAAAATCATCCATGAACAGCATTCCTACCTCTTGCTTTTGCCATGAGATAGACACAGCCCATAACACTCATGCTCAATGGCACCTGGAGAAGGAGATGTTCCTACAGAACGGATGAGCTGCTCCAGACAAATACGCAGCCTGGCCCTCCATCCACCTCCACCTACTCTTGGGGCATCCCCTCAGAGCCTTGGGGTATGTCCCAGCCTCTCCCTGTGACAAGGCTGCCAATAGGCAGCCAAGAGCTATATAAGCAATGCTTTGTTGTCAGAAAGTAGAAAAGACACTGTCAGGCAGTTCCTAGTTGAAAGCCAGGGTTTGCTGGTGTTACTGTCCCCTCTGCTCTAGTTTAACCAGCACTGTTTCTGAGATGGAGAAGGGAGACATAGACCAGACAAGTGTCCCACCACTGGACGCCTTGGTTGTGCTGGTGTCTAAACATACACCTGTGCGTTACTGAGGGACGAAACTGTGCACTGGAAGAGGTTACAAAAGGAGGCAAAAATGTGTCACTAGGAAGAAGAAACCTGGAGGAAAGGACCAGATGGTAGAACCCAAGGGATTGGAGTGCAGAGTGAGGCAGAGGAGGTTGCTGTGGGCTGCTACTGCAGAAAGGCTTTGGTGGGCTGGCTCCAGAGCACAGCTGGTTCCTTATTTATCTGTCACACTATTTCAAGGCCCTTCAGCAACTCTTGAAGAGGAAAAAAAAAGACAAACAACCAACAACTAACCAAACAAAACCTCAGCTAGAATGTGACTCATGCAGAGCTACAGCAGCTCAGGGGCACCTGTCCATTTATAATTAATGAAGTCCTGTTTGCAGTGATTGGACTGCAGTCTCCTCTTTCCCCAGAAGGCTGGTCTAGCCTCTCTGCTTCTTCAGTACCCACAGCTGGAAATGCACATGACAGGGAGAGAGGCCTGGAAACCAGGAAAGCTTGAGTGTCCCTGAGGAGCACAGAGGCTGCTTTGACCAGGAAACCCATCATGCACTCCCTGCAGGAACAAGCCTGCTCAGGACATCAACCTAACCAGAGGTTTCAACTGGAGCACTCATTAGTCAGCTGTTCTCACTAAGGGAGGGGAGGAAAGAAAAGGAAGCAGAACCTCTTGCCGTTTTTAAGGGCTGTGGCCCACAAAGAAGGAATATTCTCCCACATGGTCAGGTCACTGTTGAGAGGAGTGTGGAAAAGGCCCCAGTAGTGTGAATTTCTATAACCCTCTCTTCCTCTTTTCACTGGAGTCTTAACACCAGGAGGCTTTTCCTGAGGCAGCCATCAAGCATCATCACAGACTGGAAGGGAACAAGGAAGTGGGAACAGTTGCTTGGGGATACAGAAGGAGCACAGAGTGCACTTCTCAGTGGAATGTCTCCCTTTCTGGTGTCTGGTACCACTTCCTAAGGAGCCCTTGACCTGGGGAAAAGAAAAAAGACAGATCCAAGCAAGAGGACCCAACAGCAATGACAGAATAAACCAAGCAATCCCCAGACTGCGCTGAAGAAGCTGTTCCTGAGAAATTGCTCCTGCACTGAACTTCTCTCAAAAGCACCAGATTTCCTTTGCATTATCTTAAACAACAAAAAGACCAGGGGGAAAAAAAAAAATTACCTGAATTAAGCTTTGAATTCTACTGAGTGTTTAGGATTAAATTTGTTTCCTGCTTCTGATTCCAAAGCAACAATTCTCATAACCTTGAAATTGTTGTTCCTTCCTTAAGATCCTCACCTTGGCTGGTCAGGGCATGGGAAACATGGACCAGAAGTCCTTCAGCCCATCAGCTTTGCCTATCAGAGGAAAACTGATGATAGCCACACAGATCCCAAAATGGGAAAGTCAGTGGGGCCAACATTATGTCTGCATTTTAGTTTGGTTACTCTGCCATCCTGAAATCACAGGCTTGCTTTCCATTACAGGATTTTAGGTGCTTTCCTGTGAATTTGGGCACTGGAATGGCTGCATGAGCAGTGATCTCAGCTCATTACAATGCGGTGATTTCAAGTGGATGTTTAATAGCTTGTTAATAAGTGAATCTTAGGGAACTGCAAAAAGTGGCAATGTGTTAGAGCTAAAGTTCTCAGTCATCAAGCAATAGTTCATTGACACTTTACAGTCCCCTTTGGTAATTATTAGGCTGAGTACCCAATTTCCCAGCTATGACTTCATAGGCTGAGAATTTATCTCTCTCATGACATCACAGGTCCAGAAGTCTCTCTAGCCAGTTGCCATGCTGACTCTGCTGTCACCCACTGCACACGTAGGTGTGTGCACAGCCTTAAGGAAAGGCCCAGACTCTTACCGGGAATGAGTAACGAGGAACGGAAGTTTAACAAGGTTATAGGGTGACTTGCAGAGAACATGAGCAAAGTCCCTTTCCATGTCACACCACACATCAAGTGCTTGGGATGGGGAAGCATCTGCTTCCCACCCAGACAGGGATTATGCCAGGCACAGAACAAAAATCCCTAAGAGGATTACAAAGATGACACTCATGATTTTCCTGTCTCTCCCAGAACTGGGCTTGGCAGGTCAGAATCAAGGACGATGTAAGCCTGCCCTCTCTGTTGATGATTACCTCTGTCTCTATGCGGAGCTCTGGCATGCACTTTCAGGCCATGTGTCTGCCTTCACTTCTCTTCCTCTCAGCCTGGTTGAGCAGGTAAGGCAGCCTCTCACAGCTCTCACTGCATAGCAGTGCAAACAGCCCAGGTGGTGGCCACCACTCCGAGGCTGGTGAGCTCTGGTGGCAGGGGTGGTGGCTGCGGAGGTAGCAGGTGCTGTGAATCATAGAATGGTAAGGTTGGAAGGGACCTCAAGGATCATCTAGTTCCAACCCCCTGCCATAGGCAGGGACACCTCCCACTAGTACAGGTTACTCAAGGCCTCCTCCAACNCTCTCCTTCCTCCCTCCTGCAGCTTGACCCTGTGCATCCCTGAGCCAAGAAAAGCACAGCCTGGAGGGTGTCAGGGCTGAAGGAGGTGGGAAGCTCCCTGTGTCTCTGGGGACAGCAGCAGCAGCGCAGGAAAGGTACATGCACAAGCCAGGAGTGCAATCTAGGAGCAGATGAAAATGAAGCAACAGCACTAGCCTGCCTTATGCCCAGCAGAAGAAACAAGGGCATGATGGACAAAGCATGGCCAGGGCCAGCCCAGATGCATAGAGAAAGTGATACCTGTGGGAGCCCTTCTCAATGCCACTTTGGTCTTTTGTTCTGTGAGAGGATGGGACTGACACGGCCCTTGGCTTTCCTCAGTGCTGCCCATGGCCTGAGTTACCACTGCCTTGCTGCCTACATTCAACAAAAGCAGTTGCCCGCCTTGTGTGTCTCAGTCAGGCTCTGTTTCCCTGCAAGCTTGACTGGTTTTGTGGGGGCTCTGGAAGGTATGAACGTCACTGACAAAGGCTTTAGGCAATACAAATCACCCAACAGTACCAGTGGAGCTAAAATCCTACGAGAGCAAGTTTGGTGTTTCGCAAGGACCTCCATGAGGCATAGACCATGGTTCTCACATCTGAGCCTGTGCCACCATGCATACCTAAGGCAGTGTGGTATTAGCATTTTGCGTCCTGCCTCATTTCCACCATCACAGGCTTCCTGCCAGTAAGCACCCAGGGCTGGCTACCCTCCCTAAACCAGAGGGTTGGAGGTTTAGGGAGGCAGCTCTCTGGCAGCTCTCTGCTTCCACCAGTCCTACCACTGGGATTACACTTGTCCCCAGCACCATTTCCAGGAACCAGATCCAGGCCCAGCAGCAGGACACCATCCCCACCCTAGAGGAACGTTCACTTTTCAGACCAAAGCCACGTATAGTTTGGCCCAAAGAATCAGCTGCCCCATTTCAGTTCCCCCAGCAATGCTGCCAGGGAGCTGCTGTGAACTCCAGTGATTCACAAACCACAGAGCTGCTGGAGAGATCAAGACAAACCACAGAAAATACCACAGAGGCTGTTGGTCAGCTTTAATCCTGTGCTTACGTACCAGGACAGTTCCAGACAAGGCTAATGGCCCCCAAGGATGCATCCATGTTGCCCATACAACCAGGACATCCTCTTTTGAGGCTGCCGAGTGCTGCTAAGCAGAGGCTGGAGGCTGAGGGATATTCTGGCTTGCCCCTTTCTTCTCTTGCAGTCTGACTTCAGGTTGCCCTGAACTATGCCTGACCTACAACTCTCTGCCTTACCTGTCCCTGCCCCAACAGCCATATCCTATATGGCACCAGCTCCTTGGCCCCTGCTCAGCTCAAGCCTCCAGCTGGCTTTGAGACCACTGCTAGAAACATTATAGCACACCTGTTCTTCAGATGAGGATTTACAGCCAAGACTAGCACATCTGGATTGTGAAATAGACATTTGGAAGTTTATCAACATGTTTCCAAACAGTCTGGATATGGCAGAGGCTCTGTCTCGATGCTTTAGTGGAGGAAGCAGCTGGGATGGAAGGATGGTTTGGTGCCCTTCTCACGCCCCATGCAAGCTGGACCAAGCTCCATACACAGCCACGCCCCAGAAACCAAACTGCCTCTTCCTGACGCTAGTGGTCCAGGAAGCTGAGTTAGTGAGGCTCTGAGATGGAAATGGGGAAGTGAAATCCAGCCCTTCCTGCCCTAGAACCTGCTGACACAGCTGCACCAAGCCTAGTCTTCAGCCAAACATCTCCCAGAAACACTGCCTGCTCAGAAAACCGGCTGAGAATCTGCACCATGTGTGCTGGACGGGGGAGCTGGGGTGGGGAAATAACTGACTCCATCGGCTTGGTGCTGTGCAGAGCTCAGCTGCCAACAGCCTCCAGGGCGTTTGCTCTCAGCAAAGCCCTCAGCAGCGGCAGCATCAAGCTGCCACTAATGGGTTTGTCAGCACCGAGCAGATCTAAAGAAGGGCTTGCTGCCCTGAGTTGTTTCAAGTGCACAGCGCCTCTCAACATATTAGTTTCTCACATGTGCAGCTCTCACACCTCTGCTAACAACAGACCTCCCATGCAGGTGTTCACCGACATACTGCTCTCTCTCAGCCATCCCTCACCAGCAGAAACACTGCTGATGCTTAGGGGTGTCAGTGATATGGAGGCAAGAGATGCAGAAGACCTTCTTAAAGCTGGTGAAGCAGGAGGTGGCTTTGCCCTCAGCATGCAGCAGACCTTTGGAAACAGGGTGGTGGCTGCTTCCCACAACATCTTCAAGTGGCCTAGGTCTAAGTTCACATCCTTCTGTTGGTGAAGCAAAGTGATGCTAGATTTGCTTTCCAGAGCTACAGTTGTCCTCCAGGACGAGGACCCCTCATTCTAACCCTGCAGTAGCCTACCTGGCCACTGGTAGGGTCTCCTCTAAACTGCTTCCATTTTGCTAGTCCACCTGCAGGTGAAGGCAACATTCCTGTCCTGCAGTGGAGTGCCATGCTATGCTGTCATCACTCCTGAAAGGGGAGTGGTGACCTAGTGGCTGAGCAGTGCACAAATAGCTATAGGAATTGGCAAAAGTAGCACAATAGAAGAGAATTATTTCAAGCTGGATCAGTCTCTTAATGTCTCTGCAATGCAGTAGACTGTAAGTTCATTTATGCCTGTTTTAAAGCCCTTTGGAGGCTTGGGCAGACCAGCTCCACCTGAGTGAATCTCTTCCCTCTCTAACCCACATGCTCTCAGTAATGTTGAGCTACCTCTTTAGAAGCACTAATTAGAATTATAGAATCAGTCAGGGTTGGAAGGGACCACAAGGATCATCTAGTTCCAATCCCCCTGCTGTAGGCAGAGACACCCTACCCTATCAAGCCTGGCCTTAAACACCTCCAGGGATGAGGCCTCAACCACCTCCCTGGGCAACACATTCCAGGCTCTCACCGCTCTCATGGTCCAGTCTGAATCTCCCCACCTCCAGCTTTGCTCCATTCCCTCTAGTCCTGTCACTACCTGATAGCCTAAAAAGTCCCTCCCCAGCCTTTTTGTAAGCCCCCTGCAGATACTGGAAAGCCACAATAAGGTCACCTCAGAGATTCCTCTTCTCCAGGCTGAACAGACCCAACTCTTTCAGTCTGTCCTCATAGGAGAGGTGCTCCAGCTCTCTGAGCATCCTCGTGGCCCTTCTCTGGACACATCCCTCTTTTAATAGGGGCTCCTGAACTGGATGCAGTACTCCAGGTGGGGTCTCACCAGAGAGGAGTAGAGGGGGAGAATTGCCTCCCTCGACCTGCTGCCCACAGTTCTGATGCAGCCCAGACTCTGGTTGGCTTTCTGGGCTGCAAGTGCACACTGCTGGCTCATGTTGAGCTTCTCGTCCACCAGCACTCCCAAGTCCCTCTCCTCAGGGCTGCTCTCCAGCCAGTCACTGCCCAGCCTGTATCGGTGCTTGGGATTGCCTGGACCCAGGTGCAGGACCTTGCACTTGGTCTTGTTGAACCTCATGAGGTTGGCTTGCACCCAGCTCTTCAGCCTGTCCAGGTCCCTCTGGATGGCATCCTTGCCCTCCAACATGTCTGCTGTGCCACACAGCTTGGTGTTGTCAGCAAACTTGCTGAGGGTGCACTCAGTGCCTCTGTCCATGGCACCAACAAAGATGTTGAACAAGACTGGTTCCAGGACTGATCCCTGAGGGACTCCACTTGTCACCGGCCTCCACTTGGACATGGACCCATTGACAGCCACTCTTTGGGTGCAGTCATCAAGCCAGTTCTTTATCCATCTGGTGGTCCACCCATCAAACCCATGTTTCACCAGCTTGGAGACCAGGATGTGGTGTGGGACAGTGTTGAAGGCTTTGCTCAGGCCCAGGTAAATAACATTCAGTGGCTCTGAGCTCAGAGCACTTGAGTGTAGGAGGATGGGGAGAGACAAGGGTGTGAAGGTGTAACACCAAACCTTCAAACACTGTACCTGCAGTGGTGAACATGCAAATACATTTCTGTAGAGCTTTCACTTGGCTCGATTCCTCATCCTTCTGTTTCAAAAGTCTGGTGCTAGGGCTGCAGAGATCCTAAAAAAACCTGGAAATAAGAGCAACCTGGCTTAGGCAAAGGTATAGAAGAGCATTGGCACAGGAAGGGCTGACAGCTTCTAGAGAGGGCCCACATCAATAGAGCTGTGGCACCACCCCACATGATGCTGGGACCTGAGTCCAGTCCTAGCTCTGATGCAAGCTGCTTCTGTGGTTTCAGATGAACCATCTAGCTTCAGCACTCAGGTACAAAGTGGAAAAGAGACCACCCCACATGCCCACATCCCTTGCTGGGCCTTCTGGCACTAGAGTGAGCCACATTACATAGAACAAAGGGTGTACTGTAATAGAAAGCATCTGAATTAATGTGAGAGCTGTACACATGCCACTGCTTAGGAAAAACAGGCATGGTTAGCTGCACCTACCGCACGCTGGAGCCAAGTTTGCTCCGTGGGACATGGAAGGCCTGCAAAGATGCTAGCAACAATTCAGGGTGAGAGGTACTGCAAGACATGGCAGAGGAGGACAGGTTGGAAAATAAAAGGGGATTCAAAGCATCATTTTGATCTTACCAAGAAATTCCCCTCTTGCATTTGGATGTGTCACTGGGCCCATCTGCCTAGCCTATCCCAGACAGCATGTTGGCAATGTAGCTTTGCATTTCTCAGTGAATTGAGATGGTCACCTCTAAGCTTTCAGGTCACTGGGTCTGTTGTCTTTTCTTCCCCCTTGGACCATAAATCTGACTCCCACCCCAGGCCCTCTCTCTGAAACAGGCAGGTCCTGCTCAAGACAGCCAGCGCTTTGTTCAGTGGCTAAGCCAACACTTCCTCCCCAGGGAGAACATAACTCTGCAGAGGCAAAGGTCAAGTGTGCTCTTCCCAAAGCTGAAGGGTTGCCTTTGCCAGTTAATCCGGGCTGAGATCTCACAGCTGGCACAAAGCTTCTCCCAAGGCCAGGAGCACAGTCTTTGCAAGCAGGGGAAGGAATGTACCTAGGGAACAGATACAAGGGAAGAGATCCAACATATGCCCTTCACTGCAAGCCTTCTGGACACCATTAGGGAGGAGGCTAGGAGAGAAAAACCAAATCCCCAACATAAACTTCATCACTATTTTGTGAGATAATCCTGCCCTCACCCTTTCAGGCCTAGCACCAGACATCCAGCTGGTGCCCAACTTCCACGTTGTTTTACATTGCTCTTTTTAGGGAGAAGCAGAAGCAAGCCAGCTTCACCACTTCAGTGCCTGGAGGCAGAAGCTCAGATGGCTTCTGAAAACACTCTGTGGCACCCACAAATGCTCCTGCTCTGCAGAGCTCAGCCACAACCATGCAAGGAGTGGTGAAGGACCCCACTACTCTGATTTCACAGTGGGAGTGAGGAGCAACTAGGCTTCTACTGTCCTCACCTCAGCTAATCATGAGCCTCCTGGCCATAGCCAAGCAAGCAAATGGTTTTGGCAGTGGAGAGCATGCTTTGGTGTTCTCACACACTATTACAGACTGGTTGAGATGGGATGTGACCTCTGGATATAGTTCCATCCATCCCTGCTCAAGACAAGATGCTCGGAGCCATGTCCAGCTGGATTTTTCATCTCCTCCATGGATGGAGGCTCTACAGCCTCCATGAGTGGCTTGTTCCATCACGGTTCACTGATCTGACCTCTAACATAAGTGGCTATTGGCCATCTTTGCTGCAATTAGCTCAGTCACTACCAGAGGAGCTGAGGATGCCTCTTTTGTTGTTATGACACTCACAGACCCACGCTGTGCTCTTGGCTGCACCTCCTGGCCCCAGTCCCCAAGGGGCTCCCTCAACCCCCAGGGTACAGGGGTGTGTTCAAGAGGGTGAGCTCAGAGCAAAGGGGAGGTGTCCCCCTCACACAGCGATAGTGAGTCCAGCCCTTGCCATTTTCCTTCTTTTCTTGCTTTCTGTTCAAGGCGAATGAAGAAGAATGGAGGGGGCAGCAGGGGACATCATTTGGCAGGAAAACTTTCTTCTTTCAGAAGATCTCAGATTGCCTCTGAGATTAAGGAGGATTTACCCTACCACTCCTCTATAAACACCAGAACCCTCTGCGGTCACCCCTCCACACTAGCCAGCCCCGTAGTCCCTGTGTTATTTTACCTTCTGGTGCTTTTCTGGTTCTCATTATCTCTGCAGAGCTGATGACACTGAGACATTTCATCTCCCTGGAGGCTTTTTCTGGTGCTTTAAGTCTGATTTATGCAACACAGCCATGGCTGTCCTGATCACCCACGCTCACCTCTGGCTTGTTAACACACTGGCTAGCCAAGGACCTTTCCCCTCCCACCAGCAGATCCAAACCAGGCTGAACTTCTGCACCCACTGGAGTTAAAGCCTTGGCAGCTTTCTCTCCTATCCCTTTCCCTCTCATTCATCACTAGCCATTAATCACAGCAGCCACTTTCCATGGGGGACCTACCTCCATAGATCCTGAGCTGCCCCTGCAGCTGCCAGGGTAAATCCCAGGTGCAGGCACTGAACCAGGGCAAACCCAATTAACGGTCATTAGGTAATACTACTAATAACCTTAGCTTGGTCATTAACCCCAGCTGCTCAGAGGCCATCAACAGCTCAGGGTCCCTCCTCAGCTCAGCAGGGTGGTTCTAATGGGGAAAGTGGCCTCTCCCCCAGCCTCATGTTTCCTGCTTTTGCTAGAAACCAGTTCAGAAACAACATTTTGGGATCTACACAGCTCTTAACACTTATCGCTGTCTGTCCCCAGAGGCAGTTCCAAATCCAATGTACAACTACAACACATGTATGTCTGTTTGCAACACCTCATTGGAGGAATTAAAGAGTGACAATGATACTGTACTCAGGACACGATGACAACTGCTCCCATCTAGCCAAACAAGACTGAGGCCAAGGCTGGTCCAGCCTACTAAATGGTGCTGGAGCTTCAGGCTGGGCATGCTACCAAACATTACAGCAGAGCCCCTCAACATGGCCCCTAGACATCTTTGCATTTGAAGGCCTGGTGACCTTTCCAAACTTCTCTCCATCATCCTGCTGTTTCTTCTCAGGTTGTTTCTTGCTCCTTGTCCATGCTGCCTGCACAAGCTATTTTGCAGGAGGAAGAGTCCATCTCTCGTAAGCTGTCTGTATTGTACTTAATGCAAGGTGAGGGGAACTGCCTCTGCAAGGCAAACCTTGCGCCTCCATGTTGTACTTGGATGCATCTCTCTCATGTGGGAAGTGTCTGTCCTCTGTCCAAGTCAATCACTGCTATCAGCAGGAGAGGAAGGGTGGCAACGCTGTACCCTGGATACTCTGCACATTCCCCCTGAGACCTTTGCAGCACCAGCGTCCAGCCAGGCCCACCAGGGAGAAGGATTGAACGAGGGCAGCTGGGCAGGAACCCTGCAAGCCAGCCAGGCCTCCACATACCGGCCACAGGATTTGCATCTGAAGCCAGTAACAAATGAGGTGAAGGAAAAGTCTGGAATGGGGACCAAGTCTGGTCGTGGTTTGAGTCCTGGCTCCAGAGCAGCTGGTGCAGCCTGGCAAGCAACACACAACTCAGCTGTCCCTAACACCCTTGCTGAGCTGAAACTTCCTCCAGCATGGCCAAGCATGCCATCCCACCCCCTTAACTCCTGCAGCCTGGCAAAATTATGGGCAAGGAAAGGAGCCCTGTGCCCTTCCCAAAGCAGAGTTTACGTATCCAGGGTGCAAAGTGGGGTGAAGTCAAGAGAGCAGCTGCCCAGAATGGTTTCCAGTGATTGGCTACAACTAAACATTCCCCTTCCTTGCTCCCCCAAACTCATAGACCCCCAACATCCCAGCAATATGTCTCCTAGAGCACAAATGTTCCTCAACCCTTGCTGTGCTGTGAGCTCCCCTCATAACAGGGGTGGCCCTTCCTATGTTGCTTGCAGAGATAGAGCAGGCTCTCTTCTAAATGGATGCCACCCAGAGTTTCCACCCGGGTCCAGAAAAAGGAGCAGGAGATGCTCCAAAGGGTGGGAGAAGGGACACAGAGGCCAAGACCTAGGTGTTAGGTGGCACAGCATGAACCCAATACTTGTGGGTGCTGGGGTGAGAGGTACCATGGGGTCAAACCTTCCTATCACTGCAGCTTTTGAGATTTCCCTTTTCCCATCTGTCTTCCCACCATCTGCTGAGGCGGCTGCAAAGGAGAGAAGGCTTGCAAGGGTCACTCTTGGGCCAAAGCAGATGGAAAGGACCTGCTGTAAGCATTTCACTAGAGGTGGGCCAGACAGCTGCAACATGCCCCTCAGACCCGCCTGAGAGTTTGCTGGATCATCCATTGCACAGAGAGAACCAGGCCTGAGATTGCTGGCTTACAACTGCACATGCCACCCTGCAGGCTCACTGGCAATGACGAAGGATGTGCAGCTGGGCAAAGGAGTGGATTAATAAGCTGTTTAAGTCCTCCATCAGAAGCCTGAGCAAACAGATGGCTGGATCTCTCCTCCTCCTGGGGATGGTCAGAGACCAGGTTTTTCAAGGTACTCTCTGAGGAGAACCAGCAGCACCTTCGTTTGCTAGAGTTCCAAGGCTTTCTCCTCCCCCCCCACCCCCATGCCTTTGAACCTGCTCCAGATTTCTCAGCCCTGCAGGCCTCCAAACACGGCCTGCTGTGGACCTAATTAACTCCCTTGTTCATTTATGGTCTTTTGTCACTAAAGCAAGTAATTGGTGCATAGAGGCTGCAGATCCTCGTGTGCGCTCACATGGACCTGACTGCTCTTTTTGGTCTGCGGGGGAAGCCCTCTCCTGCTCGCCAAGGGTGCCTGCAGTCCCTGTCTGCACCCAGCTACTTTGGGATCATCTGCAGGGAGGACACTATCTCCCTAGCTCCCTCACTACTTGTGCAGCCATCAGAAGACACTATCTCCCTAGCTCCCTCACTACCTGTGCAGCCATCAGAAGACAGTGTCTTCAAAGGTCATGACATCTTTGAATTAAAGCAAGAAGGTTTGTTTGGAGCATGCATTGTGCCCTAACCCTGTCTCGGCACTGAGACACCCCTCAGGGTTTCTCATCACTCTCATTTGTTTGCCTGTTTGCTCATGCACACCCAGACAACCAGAAGCCCCCAGCTCAGCAGGCAGGTGCAAACATCAGAGGTCTGGCAGTGATGCTGCCGCACTAATTTCTCCCCACATTGGTGCTCACTCAGATGTGCACATAGCTGCATGGATGTAAGAACTTGGCCCCACTTCTTTTTCATGCCCCACCCCACTATGTTCCCTCTTACCCCTGGCACCCCAAAGGGTGGAGAACAGAGAGTGGCAAGGCCCTTTCATAGGGCGTGTCTAGGCAGGATTATTCCACAGCTCTTGGACCAAACAGCCTTTGGAGACCTCCCTCACCTTTCTAGGGCTGGGGGAAGGGATGCCAACAAATGTGTTTGTGCTGTTCTTCTTAATAGGGTGTTGTGTAACACAGAGACAAGTGACTACACCGGGGACCCCAGCTGAGAACAGAGACTTTAATCTTGCTGCCCGGGGAAAACTTGGAAAAAATACTTACATCTGTTCTCTTGTGTTAGGCTCATGGCTCAGAGGCTGACAGCTGACCCTGGCTGCTCATGATGCCAAGGTATGGCCCCTGCCAAACAGTGCCAGGGTAAATTGCAATGACTGATTAGAAAGGCAAAAGGCAGCCAGAGAAAATTGAGGAGGGAGATCTCCCTGTGTGAGTTTCTGGAGAAGGGAAAAGATCAAGCCAGAGTGCATCAGGGCACTTCGCTTCTGCACTGCCACATTGTCAAATGGAGCAGAGAAGGAGCAATAGTGGAAGATAATATGGCAGGGAATGAGATGCAGGAAGAGGGATAAAGGTGAGGAGGCAGAGAAGACTCCCCAGTTGCATCCACTTCTCCATGAAGCCCAGAAAGGATGGGCTTCAAAAGACAACCCTCTTCCTTAGCTTCTATCTACAAGCAGGGCTCACTGCATGAGAAGGGTATGGGGCAGATGTCGGCCTGCAGAACAGAGCACATTCTCCCTGACATGAGTCTGTCAGCTATGGATTGTGTAAGAACACAGGTGTGGGACTTCCTGACCGAGCACCGCAACCTGGCTCCCATCCAAGCTCGGGCTTTGTCATCACCTCACCTCCAACAAACCGCTGAGGAGTATAAAGTTAGCTATCCAGGAACAGAACAACACTGCCAAAGTTTGTCTAAGAGCGGACATCTAGATGCTCTGGAAACACGTCAAATGCTTCTCACCATGTTTGGTGGGGCTCGACATCAATACACCCACTAGGAACACGGTAGCTGCTGCATTGGCACTACAGGGCACGAGGGAGAACCCTTTCTTTGTGCAGCCCCACTGAAAGCCCAGCAGGATGTTGAGGGTGGCCCTCCTCTAGGTGGGAGAGGGTTTCTGGGAAGCTGCTAACCCCCAGTTCTGTGAAGGATCTGCCTGTTCTTCATTCAAGTACTAAACTGACTCAACTCTAATTAGCGTTACATCTATGACAACAATAAAGCAGACTTTGCCTTCTTTCTGCCTCAGGCCAGCAGTTGCCAAATACTTCTTCAGGTCAGCATCCTGTACAGGATGGTTGCTAGCTTCAAGAGAAGCAGAAAGAAACCTGCCTTTATCCTCTTGCCCCTCACAAAAATGATTTGGCCCTCAAGCAAGAACGTTTGTTTGCTCTAAATCTTATTCAACCATGGATATTTTCATTGTCCACATCCATGTCACACTCTTATCCACACTTAGGAGGACAGGGAGGAAAGCTCTTGCTTTCCCCAGTCCTTCTGTGTAACAGAAGCTTTGATTTAGCCACATGATTGTTGCCTTTCAGTCCCTGTTGGCTGTCACTCTGACTTTGACAAGACAGAAGGATCAGGAGGAGCTGTGTGCTTCCTCAGCAACCTTCAGCCTTTTATTAGCTTCTATTTGAACACCACAACCTCTTACCAGATTCTGATCCTCTATCCATCTCCATAGGCACAATCTTTACACAATCCTAAACCTTTAGTGCTGAATGGAGTGCTCAAGGAGTGGGGATCCTGCTGATAAATGCAGACAGAGAGAGGTCTTCTGATCCATGAAGATTCCGTACTAGAATTTAAAGATGTCTCTTGATTCCAGCACCACCAGTCCCATGACTCTTTACCACACTCCTCCTCTATGCTGTTGCTGTTTCACCTGATGCCTTTCCCTCTTCTCCTTATACTGCTGAAGAGTAGATCCCTCGAGGTCATAGCCTCGGGTCTGAGCTGGCTTAGCAGCACCAGGTGCATTACACCTCACTAGTGTGTTTGATGTGGCTCCTATGAAACCACATCACTTTGCACTTAAGTTGCAGCTCATTCTTGCTCAGGAAGAACCAGAGATGCTGAGGCACGTCAGAGCCAGCTCCCAGAGCCCCTTCCAAATGGCTACTGACACCAGTAACTGCAAATTTAGTTGGGCCAAGCCACCTCTATTCCAAAACAACCTGATTCAGAGAGTGTCCAAGGCAGGCACTGCCTATGCAAGGACCATTTTGGGACAGTTCCCTCGAGGGTGGAAAGAGGGCTTTTTCCTCCTTGTATCCCTGGACCTGCTGCACTTCTCTAGTCACCTACTGCAACTCATCCAAGCTCACGTCAACTTCCACTACCTAAGGCTCTCTGGAAAGGATTGTGGTGCCTGCAGTTAATACAAAAGTCCATTTTGTCATAATAAGCCTTAGAAAGAAGAGATCATCAGCTCTCTCCACACATCAGCTCAGTTCTGCTTTTCTGGTCGCTGTGTTAAATTTCCCTCACCCCTCCCAAAGCAATGACTAATCTGTGTCCCAGGGCCTGAGAGAACACTTCTAATCTGGTTAGTGTAACTGCTGTTGTGTGTTCATATTAAGCACATTATTCTTCCTAAGCTATTTGTCCCGAGTCTCCCGAGAGAGCGCTGCAGGTTAATCATACACATGTAAATCCAATTTCCTTTCATGCATTGTAAATGCGTTGCCTGCTGGAAAACAAAAGGCCAAGGGGGAGCTATGCTGGAGGGACTTAAGCAGAACAAGGAAACGCTTCCTAGATGCTCAGTTCCTAGGCGCTCCCGTCTGGGGATTAGAAGCACAGCAAGAGACCCTGCCAGCCAACTCCTTTGCCAGACTAAGAGGTCTGCTGAACAACCACAAAAAAACCCTCCCAGACAGCAACAACCCAAACTGCAGGGTCTCAAGATGCTGAACTTGACCACTCGTCAGTCTGACCAGTTCAAGCTGACTATCGGTCCCCCTCTGGTGGCCAACCGACTTCAGCCACCTTCTGAGAGCAGCACTGGGCTGCCACAGAGCTAGATAGCCCTGCACCGAAGCACCTTGAGCATCCCAGCGACTAGCATCACCTTGAGCTTCATCGAGCCCAGGGCAACGTGGCTCTGCCCAGGGGACTGTCGAGCAGCACAACCTCAAAGCGCAGCGCTGCTTCGGGGAGCACAGCAGACCTGGGCATCAGTACCAATGGCATTAGAGTCTTCTAAAAAGAAAAAGGTGCCTTATCAGAACAGCCAGCATCTGCCCAGTGACTGCAACTCGACAGCCTTAGGGCTATCTATAACCAGGCCCTCAGTTTTTAATAGCATTACCATGTAGCACTAGGAGCCCCCATCTTGAAACAGGATTCCGTTGTGCCAGGATCTATAGAAAATCTGGACATGGAGAGACTGTGGTCTCTTTGGGATGGGAAATGAGATGGAGAGAAAGGACAGAAGATAGACAGGAAGAGAGCAAGCAGAAGGGAACGAGACAGTACTGGTCAGCATAAGAGATAGCAGTCAGTGAGATGTTCTCAAAGAGTAAGGACTCACAAAGGTGAGGACACCTGTGGTGTTGCTAGGCAAGGCAACTAGTTTTGCACTGTAATTTTTAGTTTCAACAAGTGCTACCAGTGTTGTTTCCAGTATAAAAGAATTTAGGAGAGGGAAGGCTGCATACCACTGCTGACTGCTGTCGTCACAGACAAGAAGGAGCTGCCAGTTTTCCCTAAGTGGGAGTCTGAGTCTGCTGCACACCAGCAATAAAAGCCTGTGCAAATCTGAGATAGCTTCTACACAGCAAACCAGTTCTCCAGACAAATCTGAAACTCCTGGAGCTGGTTTCCTCATCTTCCAAGAGCACTGTAGAGAATTGTATTTCCTTGTGTTTCTTCACCCACTGCCACAAGTAGCACTATCTCCTCCTCAGAGCTGAGGCTTCAGCTACTGAAGCACAAGAGAGCCCCAAGCAGCTGTTCCTTCTGGTAAGAGATGAGATTTCTAAGATTACTCAGAAAATTGTCTAAGTTTATAGGCCTTCAGAACTGTTAGCATAAATTCCTATATTAATGGGTGGGTATGGGCCAAAACACTTCTTCCAGCTTATCAGAGAATTCCTTCAAGAGGGAGACAAGAATTTGGTTTTGGCCACTGCAGCCATTCCCCCGCAAACCACCCAAGCTCACTTTGGTCTTCACTTGCCTCAGAGAACTCTGGAGCAACCTGAGGTCACTTTCAGTTTCTCTACCTCATATGGTGCAAGAGCTCTGCTTCCTTCATCTGTATTCATTGCAGCTTTAAACTAAGGCTAAGAGGCTTGGCTCTCAGCCTCACTCCCCACTTCCAACCCCATATGCAATTGCCCACGCCTCAACATACTTCATAGCATGCCATCCCTGCAGAAGGGTAGCTGGAATAGGCTGATTGGGTGATCTTCAGCTACAGCTGTTTCATTTTTACTGGAGGGGGGAAAAAAAGAAAAGAAAAAAGTTATAGCAAATTATGTGTAAGAATGAAGACATTCATGCAGTAACACCTCCCGCCTACAATCAAGTTTCATGCTCTGGAGAGCAGAGATTAGAGTTTCTCATGCATTCAGTGAAAAGAAAAAAAAAAATTAAAAAAACAAAGGAGGAAAGAGTTTAAGAGGAAGATTCTAAAATCTCAGATTCTGCACAGGCCAAGGTTCTAGTGGACTTCATTGTTTGCTGTGTTTTCTTTTTACAGCTTCCGTAAGGATGTGTTTGAACTCTTTTTATTGTCGTGTGTCAGTCAGACACAAGGTGGCTGCAGAACAGCCAAAACCATACAAAGCAGTAATTAACTGTAGGAAACAGGAGTTACAGACTGCTTCAACTGGCCAACTCAGCCATAATGCTATGAAAGCAAGATGAGGGAAGGCTGAGGGAGCTGGGTCTCTTCAGCTTGGAGGAGACTGAGAGGTGACCTCATTCATGTTTATAAATAGATGAAGGGTGAGTGTTGGGAGGACAGAGCCAGGCTCTTCTCAGTGATGCCCAATGATAGGACAAGGGGCAATGGGTGCAAGATGGAGCAGAGGTCTCACGTGAACATCACTGTGAGGGTGACAAAACACTGGAAAACAGGCTGCCCAGAGAGGTTGTGGAGTCTCCTCCTCTGGAGACATTCAAAATGCAGCTGGATGTGACCCCTGGCAGGAGGGTTGAACTAGATGATCTTTTGAGGTTCCTTCCAACCCCTAATGTTCTGTGATTCTGTAATGAGATCTTATCCAAATTAGGCATCATTTCCACATTTTCTCATTCAGATAGCTGAAGAAATTCCTTCTCCCTAGTTCTACATTTGACACAAACAGGAAGTTGAGCAGAGGAACTGAATGCATGAAAATCCCCTTTCCCAAGCATCTCATCTTGACACATCTCAGGTCAAGTGGCCATGTATGGAATCAAGGATCCTAAGACATCAGACAACAACTTTCTGTTGCTGGAGACACAAGCTGGGGCATGTAGGATTCCAGCATGGAGTGCATGGGTGTTTCTCTCCCAACCCCATGTTCATGCTAGGTGCCAGAATAAAAGAAGGCTGAATCCCTTTCCAAGGCATCACAAGAAACTAGTGATCAGGATGAAGAGATTGCAGGCAGCCAGATATCTTCCATTCTGCAAGGCAAGGCTGAAACTTTAGAGTCTGTTTCATGCTAAAGTAATTCAGCATGCTGAGTGCTCTCCTTCACATCCAGATAGAGTTTCTGAAAGCTCCAGCCTCCATCTGGCCCCCTTCCCATGAGTAATACTGGTGACAGCATGTAAAGACATGTCCATATGGTTTGCTGGATCACTTTCCTCATGCCAGGTTTGCAGACAAAGTCATTCACCTTTTAGTGCCCTCACCCCAACTCCAGCAGCTCTAGACTCATGACCTTTGTGAGTTCCAGGGGACACTGGAACTTCAGTTTCTGGATTCTTCACAACTCTTAGAATTTTTACCTAGCCTGTCTTACCTGAATCCAGCATAAGACAGCTTTGTCCCCACCAGGAACCTCTAAATAATACTATGACCCAGTACAATAATACAGAGGCAATCCCCGAGACTCACACACAGAGCTCTCTCTCTTTAGCCAGTGCTCGTGGCTTTGAAGCCAAAATGAAAGCTAGATGCTGGTTTCATAATGTGAGACTAACTGCCTAGTTAGATGGTGGGACACACACAGCCAGCCACTGCTATGCTGGCTGAAGATGGGCTAAATCTTTGCA
Source organism: Ramphastos sulfuratus (assembly GCA_013399055.1). Lineage (NCBI taxonomy): Eukaryota > Metazoa > Chordata > Aves > Piciformes > Ramphastidae > Ramphastos > Ramphastos sulfuratus. The sequence goes on from WBNM01024831.1 coordinate 42,098, forward strand.
CAGCCCAGAAATAGTGTTTTTATCGTTACAGGCAGCAATGCTATGGACACTGAATCATAGAATCAGTCAGGGCTGGAGGGGACCACAAAGATCATCTAGTTCCAACCCCCCTGCCATGGGCAGGGACACCCTACCCTAGATCAGGCTGGCCAGAGCCTCATCCAGCCTGGCCTTAAACATCTTCAGGGATGGGGCCTCAACTACCTCCCTGGGCAACCACCCAGGCTCTCACCACTCTCACACTGAAGAACTTCCTCCTCACCTCCAGTCTGAATCTCCCCACCTTCAGCTTTGCTCCGTTCCGCCTAGTCCTGTCACTACCTGAGAGCCTGAGTTTCAAAGTTATGATTTTAATCCTTAAGATGCAGAAGTCAAAGGAAAACCAGTAATGAATGGAATGCTTTTTGTCAGAACTGGGAACAGCTCAAGCTCAGGCACAGTGGATATTGCCCCTGAATGCAACAAGCTGTCAGCTTACTAATTATAGAATCATAGAATG
>WBNM01024832.1:0-11608 GCA_013399055.1 Ramphastos sulfuratus
GATAAGAAGTTGTCCTTCATACATTCTAGGAACCTTACAGACTGCCTCTTCTCTGCAGTGTTAGAGTCCCAGCAAATGTCTGGCAGGTTAAAGTTGCACACAAGAACAAGATCAAGGGCAAGTCAAGATGCTCTCAAAAGCAATCTTCAGCTAAGCTAGGGTAGAGCAGAGAAAGTAATACAAAGACAGGCACAATTAACTTGCAATGTTTCCTTCACTGGGGTGGGGGGAAAAGGTATTATTTGAGTTATGAATGGACATAATTACTTCATAATTACTTGTATGTGCTATACAGAGTCATCTCTTTCAATAAAATAATACGGTGTGGACAAAGATACATTTTATGACATCGAATAGGTCAGGGAATGAAAACACACATTTTACAAAACAATCCTTTTTTTGCGCATTAATCTGGCAACATTAAAACAGCACATGATGGTTTTAATTTAAGCAAAACAATAAAATTTATTTAATTAACTAAGGCTTTTTTTGTCGTATGGAACTTTTTCGTATTTTATTCCACCAACGAAATCTGCTGATGCACTTGGAAGATACCCCATAAAGCAGAAACAAAATCTGAATACACATTGCCATCTAGTGGAGTTGTCCCCGAGAGAGAGCAAGCTGCAGAAATGTCAAGGCTTGCTTTCATCGGGATGGACTTTGTTTGGACACGGTGTTGATATTCAACGAACAAACAAACAAACAAACAAAAAGTTTTCTGAGATGCATAAACAGCAGAGAGTCTTAAATACAGGTCGCACAGCTAGCTATTACATTACAGTTAACGTCATTATTGGGATATCTTAGTTGGGAAGACAAAAACCTTCCATCCTTAAAGCACTACCTCAAATCAGAAGTAAAACACATAAATACATTTGTCTGTCCTGTTTTACAAGAAGTAAATGACTGCCAAAGTGATGTTTCACATATAGGGCCACACTCAATAAGCAAGGTGACTGTTTACCATGCTGAGAGAGGTGTATCCTTTAGAGCAAATTTGAAGAACAGTGAGCCATTGGCAGGGAAAACTGGCAGCTCTCCCACTTAAGACATATCACTTACTAGACACATTTGAAGATACTGTACAATTTTGTCAGCTTGATGACTTTCTCAAACGTGGAATTTCTTTCAAAAACAGATGTTTACCTTGAAGCTCAGATGACTCAGGGAATTATTTGTGGAGTGATTAACAAATACCAAATAAAGCAAGCCACAGAGGGGTGAGTCGTATCACCATAACACCAAAGAAATAAAAACAATATAGTCCTTCTGGTTCTTACTCCTTTTGTGGCTTTTTGTTTGTTTGCTTTTGTTTATTCTCAACATTCTGAGTAATTTCCAGCTATTGCACTTCAATTTCAGTTTCTTTACTTACTTTTTCCCTACAAAGCTGACTCAAAGATGAAGGAAGTATTCATCCTCTTGATACAGTACTTGATACAGTACTGAATAACCTCCAAGCTGCAAGCTCCAAATCTTTTTATTTTTTACCTCCGAGTCAATTAGTGTTAGCCCTAGAGCCTTTTCACTACGAATCAAGAAGTCCTGTCCCCTCTCTAGCATTATCACTCCCTAAATTTGTCAACTGGCACAGCTGGTAAGCTAGAGCTGTGCCAAAGAAAGCAAGAGCACAAGAGATTGCATCTTCCTCTACACTTTTTTTTTTTTTTTTTTTAAAGAAATTGTTATCCTCATTAAATTTTCATAATACTTCACCTAAATAAACACTTTGCAGAAAAGCTATGAAAGATGAACTCTGACAAGAAGGAATCTAATGGGCAGTCACTGTGTGATCAAGACAACTAATGCAAGAAGGAAAGATGAAAATCAGCACCATGTGGAAATGAGGCAACTGGATTTCTAGGCATACTGCACAGTCTTCTAGACAAGTAAGTGAGGATGGAATGTGAGATGAAAGCAGAGATAAATCCATTGCAATATGAAAGATGTCTTCGATGCCACTCAGTGATATCTTTAAGGTTAGGTAAAAATAAAGAAATCCACTTCTAATCACTGCAGAGTGCATGCACTGAAGAGATTGATTGGTGGTTGCAGCCTTTTTTGTAAACTACCACCACTGAAAAGAGTGAAAGTAGCCACTGCTTGCTGCAAGGTGATGTCATCAGAAGTGTCACAGGTTTGTCACAGTAGGACATGAAGTAAACAATCTTAGCTCGTACATGCTTTATTAACATAATTTCTACTGACAACAGACATACAGGAACAAACAAAAATCACTTATCTCAGTAACATTCTTGTGGATCTGCTTCTTTCAAATACGGCTCTATATATATTAACCCTGAAACTTTTGTAGTTACAGGAAGAGTTATATCAATGCTCTGTAACATAAAGTAAGTAAATTAGAAAAGGGCAATCAGAATCATATAACTTATGATAAATAAAAAGCTAAATAAATTTAGCAGACTACCTGAAATACATACCTGCATGTAGTGGTTTGTTCTGCCATGTGAAAACTGGGCTTGGTTCTAGAACTAAGCAAGGCAGTATGGTAGAATATATGCAGCAAGAGATTATTTGCAGTAGCTAGGATTAAATGCTTTAAGTACATTCATACACTGTCACGTGAAACTTTTACCTATAAAACCAGCATTACAATCAAGAAAATCAAAAAGGATCTAAGGCTTTAACCCTGGGGATGAGGGAAGTTCCCAGGGGAGTAAGTGCACACAGAAGAACATGAAAGGTTAGATTCTTTTTGAAATCAGAGGAGGTGGGCATTTACTCTTTTTGCTTTTTTGTTGCTTCCTAAGAAGACTCACAGTGAAGTGTTCTTATTTAAAATCAGCAAATTGAATTGAGACTGTTGTAGATACCCTACAGGCCTGTAATATAATTAAGCACAGTCCATCAGCTGATCCCAACAGTCAGAAACAAAGAGTGGGCCTGATCTGCCTTTTGCTATAGTAGTGTAAATAGAGTACCTCTGTTTTTAAAAGAACAGTCTTTATCCACATATTTAACAGTGCAACTGAGGGCAGATTTGGCCCAGCTTTTTCAGCAGCCACCAGAGCCCACCAATACACATGCGATGATGCATGGATGTGCAGTTAAGTTTGAAAAACATGTTCTGTCTTTTTTCAAAGTGTGTACAATGAATATTAAACAACCCCCTGAAGTTCACGTTGCCACTCGTCTAGAATTAGCACTGAATCCCTATTATATGCTGCACTACGTGGAATGCTAATGACTATTTAAACTAATTTAGCACAGATGTATAAAGAGCCAGGGCAGTGGCAGGGATATGGCATATACTGGAGTGCAAGATTATTCTCTGGTTTTACAAATGCCTTTTCTTTCCTCTGTATTTCAAGGAAAGTTCCCCCCCCCCCCCGCCAAATTGGACTATTTTTGATAGTGTTGAAGGACAGAAAATGAGATTTCCTCATCCAAATGGTTAAGATACCCACAGGCTAATTCTGACTTAGGAAAAATGAAAAGCTGCCAAGTACCAGAATACTGTGCCAAAGGCTGAGGTGATCAATTAAATCATAAAGGAAATGGATAGGAAGCGTCATTAAAATTGTGGTGTATGGAAATTCCCTGTAAGCCACAGTGCTTTGTAACTTCATAGCTCCATTCTAAATTTATTTGCATTACTTTTCAAAAATTACAAACATTAAATTATCAGAAGGATTTAGCTAGGAGATAGCAAGCAAGTGATGAGACAGCCAATTATTTAGCTAACTAGAAAGACCGTATACACAACATGCAATCCTTAGTAGCATATATCACTTTTTCCTTACGTTTTCTGAAAATACCACAGCTAGAGCATCAGTCAGCAGTAGAGCCAAAGGACTTAACTTTCTGAAGTTTACTATAGCTTTCACTTATTAACACAATTGTTTTTCTGATGGGGTTGCTTGTGGCTTGAAAGAACCAGCATTCAGACAGTATTCCTCTCAGGCTATATAGAATCATAGAATCAACCAGATTGGAAGAGACCTCCAAGATCATCCAGACAAATCTATCATCCAGCCCTATCCAATCAACTAGACCATGGAACTAAGTGCCTCATCCAGCCTTTTCTTGAACACCTCCAGGGATGGCAACTGCACCACCTCCCTAGGCAGCCCATTCCAATAGCAAATCACTCTCTCTGTGAAGAATTTCCTGCTAATGCCCAGCCTATACCTCCGCCGGCACAACTGTCAGACTGGATCTTAGGAAGAAGTATGAGGGTAGTGTGACTCTGGAATAGGCTGCCCAGGCGGGCTGTAAATGCTTCTTCCCTGGGGGTGTCTAAGGCCAGGTTGGATGAGGCCTTGAGCAGCCAAGTCTCATTGAGAGGCACCTCTGCCCAAGGTGGGGCAGTTGGAGTAGATGATCTCAAGGTCATTACAACCTAAGCCATTCTATGGTTCTATGAAACTACAGTAAAAACAATCTGCTCCATTCTGGTTTTGTACCTCTGTGCTCTCAAATTATCACTTCAGTAAGTCCCAATCTTACTCACTATTGAACAAATCTACCTTGAAGAGGCAGCCACAACCCAAATCTCATTTTTGTTGCAAGGGGAATTTGCATAAAGTGAAGGGAACTATGGATTTGCTGACAAATAGACTGGTGCAAAATCATGAGCACTAATTAACTTAACTGAGCAAGTAAACAACACTTGAGTATTGTGATGAGCCTGCTTGGTTTCAGAGTAAGTTTTGCTCTGTCTGAGGCAGAAATCAGGTCCTCTAAGGAGCTGAAATAATTTCAAAGATTAACTCAAGCTGCTAAACTTTGGGACAGAGCTAGATTTTAGATACTCTAAATACTTTGACACCGTGGTATTAGATATGATTTTTTTAAACTTGAAATATAGCACACTGCATTTTTTCAGAGGAAATCTTTGTTAGAAGTGTGTATACTAGTCAACATTTCTACATCACATTCTCTACTTGGCTTATCAGACCTGTTTTTTGCATTCTTCTTCACCCTCCCACGCTTGAAGCAGCACATTGGTAAAGAAACCGGCTGTAACATGAACTATGATTTTCCCAGGACAAATTACTGCTGCTGCCACTTCGCAAAATGTTCATAAGGTGAGAAGGATGTAGACTGAATGTTTCATATCTTACTGAATGTTTGTGTAGAGGTTAGAAACAAAGTAACGCAGGGAAGGGGGAAAAATCATTTAAATCCTTAAAAGGACTATCAGGTTGTTGATGTTCTTTTCTCAGCTTCTAGCATCCTTTTCTCTAATTAAAACAGGGGAGAGTTTCATTAATTTTTTAGTAGATACATAACCTACTTCTTTAGCCCCCTGTATAAATCATTTTAAGGCTTGAGAGATTCTTTTAAAGATTCGTTCTTTCAAGTTGCAATGCTGGGGATAAATTCTGATCACATAAAATACACCACGAAAGGCTTGTATTTCTGGCATACAACTCCTGCCAAACACATTCCAGCAGGATTTTGTTGCATCAGGATTTTAGCAAATTAAAACATGCAGCTAAAGAGCAAGATAAAGACAGGAAGGAGGATGAATCATGAAAATTTAAAGGTTGGAAAAGAGAAAATTAATAATAAAGAGGAGAGACAGCATTTTACTGAAGCCACATCTCAAAAGTAAGCTTACACAGTACTAGCCAGTCAGCCTGATTGACATCACAACATCCGAGCAGTGCTGGGCTGTGCTTTTGTGACACCAAGTGGTTAATCTGTAAAGGTGCATTTGCTCCTCTGAATTCAAAAGGCTGTTATGAGGAAGTTGTACTCGTGTTGTGGAAGGCCAAAACAGGACTGAACATGTCATGACTTACCCAGACATGTTTCCCTGTTCTCCCTCTCTCCTGTTGTTGGGGGAAGCAAGGGCAGGAAAGGAACAAAGGCCCTGGTGCCTTCCAGTCTCCTTCTCCCCTTCCAAACTTGTAAACAGGGTACCTGCATATGTTTATACAATTGTGTTCTGCCCTAAAAAGGTAAAAACAAGCCTTGACTACTCAATATGGTTGTTTGGCAAACTGCCATTCTGATAGCTAATCTGTGGCCAAGGAACCGTTAGTCTCAGGCTACATCGATATAAAGAGATGAGCAGGTAAAGACAACATGCTTATTGTGCTTCTGCCATTGCTTCTGCCTCGTTGCTCTCTGCCATTGCCTCCTGCCATCCTCTATGTGCTACATAATAACAAGCTCTGATATTTTGGGTTTGTCTACCTAGAAACCTTGCCTCAAGTTTGCCTTCACACAATAGTATTACTTAGCCAGCATGACATTATGACCATCTGCACATCCACAAGACATCCTGCCTGCACCTCTACAAAACTCTGTGACAAGTTAGGAGTCAAGAAGAACCAGGATCAGGTCAGAGATTGTCTGCCTCTCTCCCAGCACCCTGTTAGAGCCTGGGAAGAACTAGGAGCCTTAACGGTATCAAGACACCAACAGAACTGCCATCAAGTATTTGGGTACTGTCTGGAAACTGTAGTTAGCTCCCGGAATCCAGAGATAACTTTTGTAAGTAAATACTCAAAAGCCTCTTTGAAAAACTCTGTAAATTCTAATTGAACCCAAGGGCATTCTGCCTTAAGCAGAAATGAGCTTCTCGAGTCCCTCCAGTGGACAAGCAGTACAATCGACCACGAAAACCTCTTTCCAGTTCCATTACATTTAATGTTTGTGATATTGTTGCTAATTATTTCTTAAGTGTTCTAGATCCTCTGCTTTCCTCTGTGCTAGGAATCATTGCTAGGAACCTATTATTAAAAATACTGGTCAGTGGCAAGAGTTCTGAATATCGACATTAATAAACTATATTAATTTCGAAAAAAAATAATCCCGTTGTAACTTTGTTGATACTAATTGTTTCTCAAAGTTAACGATTATTGGGACACAGATGTCTTCAGACCCTTTCAACATTTAAAAAAAAAAAAATTAAAAAATTGTGATCAGCAGTCAGGAAAAATATGCCATTTTCCCATTAGATTTCTGTGTCTAATTAACAATTGAAATGAGTACATTACTTTTATTTCTACTTCTTGTAAGGCAATCATCACCAAAACTCCTACACATTTTCAAGTCTTTAGGACATTCAACAAATGCTTCACAATGGACCCTGTTGTCTGTCTGTCCCACACGGATGTGCAAGCCAAGTATACTTAAATTCTCATTTGCTTGATGATTTCTTTCATTCTTGACCTTTCCATTAACATAATTCTGCCTGCAATGACACAGAAAATATTTTCCTAGCAGTTAAATATTGCACATCACAGTTTAAATCAATATGTGTTTCATGTGTTAGTTCCCTCTGTAGACAGGTGACCTCCTCCAAGAACCTTCCTCATCTATCCAGAGCTTTCTGACTACTTGAGAGCATAGCTTTCGCATCAAGCTGCAGATGAAGAAAAACAGGTTAGAGGCTCTTGAATGGATTCTAGCACTCAAATAAAAGATTGTGGAGTATCCTTGGAACTACAGAAAATTGCTGATACTCTAATTTTTTAACAAAGAAAACTAACTACAGTATTTACACCAGATGCCTGCCACAAGCTTCAGACAAAAATCATTACAGTATTTTTTTACTGAGGTGATGATTATAGGAATGGATTGTTGTCAGTACTTCCTTGTGATAAAGAGTAACACTTCTTGTCTAGCAAGCTAAACATGAAAGAAAGCATCTCCTCAGACTTCATGCTAACTCAGAGTTTTTCAATACTCCTCTTTGGTAATTGAAAACATACACCTTCTAAGAAAGCCACGCAACAAATCATTAACATATTTAATTTCTGAATACCTTCACTTTCAGTTCCATTTGCTTTAAACTTTTTCTGTCCAGTGGACATTCTAGCATCCTTGAGAAGGTATAATTTTCAAAAGACTTTGCTACTTACAAACAAAAAGTACCAGTTTTTTTTCTATTTTGGTTTGAAGTATTTAACAGATATCAAATAACTACACACAACCGCAGAATAAACAAACCAAAAGGTAGTAAAGCACAGTTTGCTATTTAGGCAGACCCTGAATTATCTTGGGATATTTCAGGAGGCAACTCAGTAAGATTTTTTATTGCATGGTTACAGCATGTTATACTCAGCTGTAACCAGGCACAAATGTAAGGATTTCTGTAGCCAGGGCTGCAAGGAGAAATTCATCAGCTGCCCCATGTGGCTGCTTGCAGCTGGCCCTGAAACCAGTGTAGACTTCATGTCACACACCAAAACTTCAACCAACCACATGATGCCTCTGCTCAGATATGTTTAAGAATGAGCAGCAGCTGCTGCAAGACGAGAAGCAAAAGACATATGGATAAAGACACTGCTGAGGGCACACATGGAAATGTGCTTTTCAGAGATGCTTCATGTCAGAGGAGGTGAACCTCTGAAAGGGACTGCAGCCCATAGTGGGAGTGCCTTGAAGGGTCTGAAGCCCATGAATGACACACACTAGTGTAGGGACACCACGGTAAGGACACTCCCAAAGGAACCGTGACCCATGCATAAATCACAATGCAACAAAGGAAAACAAGTTAAGACTAACAGAATGGCAGAAAGAAAAAATGTGTATAATCCCAAGTCCAGCTTCTTAAGTTGTAGCTGTTTTTCTTGTGACACACTTCAGATAGTTCCCAGTGGAACCCTGCCAGCTCTGACTGCTCTTACAATGCTCAGTTAAGGAACTGCAAATAAGCCTGCAAATAAGACATATTCATATGAAGGGTAAAAGGGAGATGGATCCCCTACCAGCCTTCCTGTACATTCAGAGATAATGGATTTGTCTCAGTCCCGGCATTGAGTTTAACAAATTCTTGTTTGCTCTTAGTGCTGCTGTATATATTAATCCTCCAAAAGACTACTAAATCTGAAAGATCACTAACTTTAAGTTATATAAAATATATGCTGTATGGTTTCTTCAAGGTTACAAGTAACTACCAAATAGAGCCTGTTTCTAGGAAGATAGCAAGCATTAACATCAGTGACTCCACAGGCAGTACGCTTCCCCCTGAGGTGGAGGGAATTAAATAACATGCCAGCATGGTGTCAGGCTGAATTCTTGGAAGCAGTCTTCAAGATGTAGTATTAAACCTATATCTGAAATATTTACAGTCCTCAGAGATATCCAGTGTGCTGTGAACAAGGTTGTCCCTGGAGTTCTACTTAAATCACATTTTTTGCAATTGCATCCTGTCAACCTAAATTTCCACTGCTTTTTTGTTTAGATTCAGTACACCCCTTTAAGACTGTCGTCTTAAAGTGCTGTGCACTCTTTGTACATACTTTCAGCAGGGCATACGTTGATAAGGAACTGGAGAGGAAAACACAAGGTCATGGCACAGCTTCAATGGAAAAAGTGCTTTTCTTTGATAAGAATGGTACAGCCGCATTCCCCCCTTCAAGCACAGGCCATCATCAGTCAACTTGCAAGGGGATAGGCTAAATACTGCACATTTACAGGGAACATTAGAAAGAAGTGTCCAGTGGTAATTTCGGCATTGCCATCTTCAAATAAATGTAGATCTTGACACAGAACCTTCTCAAGAGTGGCACATTTGATGACCTTTTACAACTGAATCTGAATTTTTAGGTGCTTCCAAGCTTCCGTTTGTTACAGAAGCAGAAATACTAACATTTGTGTGAAAACTGGTGATTTCAGATTGACCTTTGTCATTCAAATAGTCAGGAGAACTAACAAGAGGCACTTCCACACTTGTGACATTTGATTTTTCCATGCCTTCCATCTTTTACAAAACTTTCAGTGCAAGTTCTAGTGTCCTGTAAAAAAAAAAAATAGCAGGACCAAATACTGTGGTATGCTATGCTTAGAATTAAAACACTGTCTAGATCCCAGGAATCCTTGAGCAATGCACAGAAAATTATTTTTTTACATCTACAACAGACAGCTTCCCACATTTTAATGAGAAAATTCTTTCTAGGACTCTAATTTTCTAGGACTCTAATTCTCTAGAACTTCAAGAAATTGTTACATCTTTTTATTATAATATTTCTATTACAATATTTCTTATTATAATTTTTCTCTGGAAAACTACAGACAGTATCACGCTCTGTGCAAAGACTTGTGTATCCACCACCCAGCACGGCAAACTAGCTGCTGACACCCTGTTCTTCATGCATTTTTTTTTCTGGATCTGGAAACCAGTAAATAACTCACTCGAGAAATTACCAATAATTTTCTTCTAAGAAAGTAGTCCTATTAGTTCAATTTCAAGTTAAAGCTTTCTTATGTGACATCAGAGAACAATGAAGAGACTTGAGACTCAATTTTTATCACACGAAACTCACATAGAAAGCTAAAATAGTATCACATTGAAAGACTTCTCACAACTTGTTCAAAATATGAGGTATAGGTATTCTGGACAACTTCATGTTTTTACATGACTCTTCCTGCAGAATTATCCCTTATTCTGATTTTGTCTGATCACTTCAATGTTGTTTCATTATTTGACAGCTATTTCAAATAAGCAGAGTTCAAATAAGAACATCTACAAGTGAAGTCAGTCAGGAAGAGCTACAGAAACTAAATTTACATCTATTCTAATCAGAATTAAATTTCAAGGGCGAACAAACTCTTTGTTGTTGGAAACAGAGACTAAAGTGCAACGATCTAGTTAGAATATAGCTGCGCAGGTACACAAGGAAAAATACTTGAAGGTATGATTTTAAAAAGTGTCTTATTAAAGCTTTTATTCAAAAGTCACTTCTATAAGACACAGAGACACACAGGCTACAGAAGCAGCATTCCAAAGTAGCTACACACACCCTGCATATGTGAAAAAATGTATTATGGGGAAAAAGAATAATTACACATGCATCTCCCAAGTGAATCACACTGCCTGGTGAAGACACTTTTATAGTAGAATAAATATGCCCACAAACTAAGCTGATCAAAAGCTATTTCATACATTTGTTTAAATAAACAAATACATGCATAGTCTCTGGTTAGACTCCTCTGTCTTGGCTATTAACAGCTTACTAAGCAGTAGAAGGGAAGTAGGATGGGATACACAAATACCACCCAAACAATTCCGGTTCATTTTTTTCCCTCTCTTATTGTCTTTCCATTTAAGAGAAGCAACAGTGGCTACAACTGGTCAGAGACACACAGATTAGATAAGTAAGAGGTTATTACTGCTGCCATGGCAATTTCAGTTCCTGGACTGATCCTGTTTGGACAGTTGGTCAGATTTCTTCACTCATCTATTTTCCAGCAACAGGTATTGGTACTTTAAAGACTTCCTCTCTGTAGAATTAATGGTAGCAGCACTAGAAAAAATACATTTTACAGATTGACAGTTATGATACCTAGTTAATTTATTTGTATGATCAAATCCATATTGAAGTCACTAGAGTTCTATGTCACTTATATGTGAGTTCCTCAGAAACTGTCGTAGGACCGCAGTCTCAGTGTTAAATTAATTAATGTGAACTTTCAAACAGTGGCTATTGATTGCTTTTTCTAGAGAGAGCATGAGAACAAGTCATTTCAGTTTGAAAACATAATCTCACTCATATATTATGAAGAAATGAGCTGCTTTTAACTAATTGTTGATGCTTGATAATCAGTATAAAGGAAGCTAAGTAAAAAATTGCAACAAACATTCCATAGAGGAATATAAAGGAAAATAATTTTTTAAAAAATT
>WBNM01024840.1:0-10678 GCA_013399055.1 Ramphastos sulfuratus
TGATTCTCTGATTCTCTATTTATCTATATGTCTGTCTCTCTGTCTCTCTCTCTCTCTCTCCATCTATCTATCTATCTCTCTATCTCTCTATCTATCTATCTATCTATCTATCTATCTATCTATCTATCTATATCTTTACAAATCTTTTGGGTTTTTGCCTTTGTCACTTTGGATCTCATGCTGTTAGCACAGGTGCAGGAGTCACTTCTATGCCTCTTCAAATGCTGCAGAGCCTGATTTTATCACTGGCCTTTTATTCCTGGCTGTGGCGCCCTGACTCCCCCTTAGGTGCTGAAGTTGAAAGTAATCCTATGCAATTCAGAATACAGAGTTCCTGCTGTCAAGGAGTTCCTGTGGCATTTAATTGGTCCACAGTTTTTGATGCCAAGACAGATGAATGCAGCAGTTTTATACACTGTAAAATGTGCATACAATTTGTATGTGTATGAAATCCAAGCACTGTTTTGAATAGAGACCATTTTTACATCTGCGTATGACGAGCCACATTTTCACCTCAGCATTTTCAGTGGACTTTTATACTTAGAATTGACCTGGCATTTTATAGTGCTGCCATGCTAACTAGTAGAAGATTGTATCCTCATCCATACAGAGAAAATATAATTACAAATTTTGAGGGCAGATCCTTTAAGCTCAACTTCAATAACGTTCTGTTATTTCCCTCAATCCTAAATGCTGAAGCATAAATATCAAAGTTTAGCCTTGTATTTGTTATTGTCCTTCTTGTTTAACATTAAGCTTCTCTTTCCAGCACCACACATCCTTCTTCCCAATAATATATTCTTTGACTTAACAGGAAAATCACAATCACATCTTAAGGAACATTTGTTACTGTATAATTAAAATGTAAAGAAATTAAAACATTCCATGAGAAATTGTTTGATTTTGGGAAGTTGTGGGCAGACCTTAAACTTAGTTAGCAAAATTTAATTCCTATTTGAGCAAAAAAATACTGTAAACTATTCACCAGTAGATGTGTATTACCAATGCCGAGGCCTTTGCCACTTTCAATACCAATTTGCAATTCAAGCACAAGTCCAGGCTGGGTGGGGAATGGCTGAGAGCAGCCCTGAGGAAAAGGACCTTGGGGTCTGGGGTGATGAAAAGCTCAACCTGAGGCTGCAGTGTGAGTGCAGCCCAGACAGCAACTGTGTGCTGGGCTGCAGCAAGAACAGTGTGGGCAGCAGGGCAAGGGAGGGGATTCTGCCCCTTTGCTCTGCTCTCCTCAGACCCCATCTGGAGTTCTGTGTGCAGNATTTTTTTTTTTTCGTAGATTCTCCGTTTAAAAAAAAATTAATCATTGCAGAGCTCAAACTATTAATTAGAATTTTAAGTCACTCAGGAAAAAGAGGATACAGTATTCACAGATTATCTCAGGATCTATTCTACAAGATATTTGTGGTGGGTCTAACACTACAGCACTGATAATTTATGTACCTGTTAGTATCACAAAACAGCTATCATATTTTGGCTCGGAATACATTTATTTCCCTGGCACTACACATTTTTTAACTGAAATAATTTCCTGTTAATCTTCATAACAGATGCATCTCTGAAATACATATATTTAGAGTCTTAATACATGGATGCTAGAAAACAGCATACCAAAAAAAAAAAAAAAGTGACATATCTGTAATAAAATAAAGCCACCTAGAACAGCTGCTATTGTAGTTGAGAGTGTTCTTGGTACCTATGTCATTTTCCACTCATCTTTTCTTTTAAGCCCATCAGTCTAAGTAAATGTAATAATCATCTTGTAGTGCAGGTGATTAAACATAAAGAGGTCAGGTAACCTCTTCTGTTTAATGGATGAAACAGCATCTAGCTCTGCCTTTTGCCTTTCAAAGCAGCTACCATCTTGGGCTTTATAGGTGTATAATAAATGCTGAAGCAGAAAAAACCAGAGAGCTGCCAAAGCAATTACATTTTCTGCAAACTAATATAACCACTGACAAGTGGAATACATCAACCACTGGATCATTAATTACTTTAAATTTTCTCATGCTGTTCAATACAACATTTGTCCACAGCCTTGCCATTTGGCAGCTGTCCTTGTGTCCCAAATAAGCTGTTGATACTGCTTACTGAAGTTGCCTTGTTCTGGATCGCCGAGAACAGTTTATTTTGTTGTATGGGATTGTATCACCACACGGCAATGTGTGTCTTCTCCAGCTGCTCTCACATGGACCATAATGCAGTCAGTGCCCCATGTGTTGTGCAGTTTGGGTTCTGCAAAGAAATTCTGACTCAACATTTTGAAAAGGCCCTTGCTATGAATTCAGTGATTTATTTGTGTATCCCAGCAAACAGTCTGCCAACGTAAACTGGCACGCTTCAATGTCCATGTTGTTGGGTCTTGTCATTTCAACCCATGTGTGCCAAAGAGATAGTGAATGAAAGCAGACATGATGAAGAAGGGGAAGTTAAATTAATTAAAAGTCTTAAAGGACTTTGCTTCTTCACACATCCTACCAGTAGTTCTATATGCAGTTCCTCTCAACTGCACTAAAGAAAAAAAAAAATCAAGTAACTGAAAAGAAGAGAAGAAAATTAGAAGCTTTCATTGAAACCACATTGAGCTACACCAGCTGTGTCTATGCCATTTTCGGCTTATTTTGTATGCCAAACATTGGAAAGACTTAAAGTTACAGAACTACAAACCAAATGAAGACTGAAGGCTTCAAGGAGACCTTATAGTAGCCTTCCAGGATCTGAAGAGGGCTACAGCAAGGCTCTGGAGAGATTATTTACAAGGTCTTGAAATGACAGGACAAGGGGCAATGGGTTTGAAGTGGCAGAGGGGAGATTTAGACTGGATGTTAGGAGGAAGTTGTTTGCAGTGAGGGTGGTAAGGCTCTGGCACAGGTTGCCCAGGGAGATTGTGGAGCACAGAATCACCCAACATGATCAAAGATCACAGATCATGTTGGGTGATTCTGTGCTCCACAACCTCCCTGGAGGTGTTCAAGGCCAGGTTGGATGAGACCTTGAGTGACCTGTACTAGTGGGAAGTGTCCCTGCCTATGGCAGGAGGTTGGAACTAGATGATCTTTGAGGTCCCTTCCAACCTTACCATTCTATGATATTACCAAGGAAAGCTAGATGCCATGTTTTGGACGAACAGGACTCTTTGTTGAAAAGCTATTTCTTCAGCAAAACAAAAATAATTATTGGAGAAATACAAATCCTGCAAATATTTTAATGAGGATATATTTGATAGAGGGCAAAACCCAAGCCCAGTAGTTGGACGGGGTGTCATGCTTCTATGATTGGCACAGGTAAGTTGAATACATATGTCACTGAATGACTGGATCAAAAAATGCCACATGGAATTCAAGAGACATAAATGTAAAGCAATGCACATGGGAAAATAACCAATCCCATCATTGTGGTCTCTGAAGTCGTCATTACTGCTGCAGAATAAAACCCTGGGGTTATGACAGATAGTAGGAAACATCATCTCAGTAGCATTCAAAAACGAGATCAAATGTTAGGAATTGTTACGAAGGAAAGAAAAAAGCCAAGGGAAAAACATTAGCTTGCTGCTGTACAAAGCCCATGTTTTTTTCCACAGCTGAAACACTGAGTGGAGTTCTGGTCCCTCTGTCTTTTAAAGGACTTGTTGCAATGGAAAAAGGTTGAGAGAAGGAGAGTGAGAATAATTTAAAGATGGTGAGTGTCAGTACAGCTTGGCAAAGGTCTGCAGACCTGCGAGTGGCACACGAAGGGCAAAAGATTATTTCCTCTCATATAGTATGAGGACAAACCACTATGACATACAATGAGCAGTAGCCAGATTTAAAGCAATTGCAAGGAGCCATTAGTAGACCTGTAAAAATCCTTGCCAGAGGATGCAGCCCTTTGTGGTTGTGCATAAGGTGATGTCTGTACAGGTAAATGTGTATCCAGCCATTTTTCTGTACACTTACAGTGACTCTCCAGATTACTTCAAGTCCTGCTGCCTTAGCTTGGTTGGATCATTTTGTTTGTTTTGCAGACCTCAAGTTCCATTTTGGTTAATTATGTATTTCAATTCTTTATAGCATTACAGTGGAGTAATTTGTCTTTGCTCATATTTGATGCCTTCTATTTTCACAGGAAGGTGTTACCCACAACACTTGCATTTTCAAGTCTGGCTGAGTAGTTCCTAGCTGTGACTGTAGCTTTAGAGCAGAGTCAGGAGGTCAGGACAGCTGGTTTGTTTGCAGTTTAATCACTGAGCTCAGGCAGGTAAATTACTCTCTTATCTGCACTTACAGTTTGCCTGTTTGTAGATAGGTGTAAGAATAATCCTCAAAATGCGAGAAGTGTGTTGTGCCCTCAGGTTTCTTCCTGTTCTCCTAAGATATGCTCACTGCTTCCAGAGAAAGAGGAGTTTAGTTAAAGTGCTTGCAGGAGCTATGTGGAAAAATGCTGCTACTGTGAATGTGCAGGAGCTCAGAGCCCAGCTGGAGCTGTGGAATGTTGTGACCTGCTGCCTCAGGAAGGCTGTCTGTCCTCTTTAATTGGGAATCTGACATCTCTATCAGTGAGAGTGGGTCACACAGCTCTGCTGGGCTTCCTGTCTGCAGATTCCAGGACTCCATGTATCGCTATACCTTTCCATGATGAAAAACTCTGGGCCCTGGGCCACCCAGGGCTTTCATGGAGTTGGATGTCTCTCCATCTCTCACAACTCCAGCATCCTGTTCCCAAGAAAAAGAGTGACTTCCAGGGCCTGCTGAGCTTTAACCCATTTTGTTCCCCCTGAAAGAAGGACAGAAATAACTGCTTCTCAGACATTATAGGAGATCTAATGAGCCTCCCACATAAAAGCCTAAAACTTTACTGTAACGATTTGACATATGAAAGGTGGAATTCATCCAATGAACCAAAATAGCACCAGATAGATGGGAAGTTTATGATTATCAAAGCCCCAGGGATACAAATGACACGTTTCTATTTTCCTTTCTTTCCTTTTCTTTGTCAGTAAGCTATAAACCTCTTGCTGAGCTGTAAAAAAATCAGCAAATGCTAAAAAGAAACAGGTACTGCAGCTGTAAAGCAATTGAAAGAGTGCCCTTGGTTTCAACAGCCAAACCATTACAAATCTCCTGATTTTTTTTTTCACTCCATTCTTAAGAAACCACACACACAAAAAAAAAGAGAAAAAAAAAAAAGAAAGGTGCTGCAGGCTCAACAAAATGCATGTTCAATAATTGTTAGAATTTCTTTAAGTTAATGGATCTTTGTGGCTGGCTGTTTTCTGTAGCTTGCTGACCTTGGATCTGAAAGGGTAAATAGGGCTGAGTCAATAAAGATAGTCAGTAGTTAAAGGACAGGAACCTGAGAGGTTTTGCTCTCAGCAAAACAGTAGGAGGATGCATTGTATGTAGGCCTTCCAGTTGGAGATGGACTGAAATAACAGTCCAGTGCATAGCTGTTTTCAGGACCCTGGCCCCCTAAAGCAATTGCACTGAACTATTTATCTTCTCTCCTGTTGTGCTCCAGGTCTTACAGGAAAGTATGAATTTTGTTCTAAGAAAGCACGAAATGTGCCACGAAGTTTACTTTCTCTTTTGGGTTTTTAGTAAGTACGAACTCTTCCCTGGGTTTCTTTGTTTTATTTCCTCCTGTGTTGAAAATTCCCATCCAATCTATGCAGACTACACAAAGCTCCACGGAACTCACCAGCTATTTGAGATGCTGCTGACTGCACACATTGTCACAGTCAGTATGTCTTAAGCTTGGAAATAGATTTGTGGAAAGCATCACAGAATAATCAAATATTACATCCCAAATTTCTTTAGAAACACGGATCCTTGCACGAGTCTTGAAAGAGTAGCTAAGTCTGAATTTTGTTGATAATGCCAGCTCCAAACTCATTTTCCCCAAACATGCAAATTTCTCCAATTATTTGTACAAAACACCTTAGGAGTAGGAGTAGGAGTACCAAGTGTTATTTCAGCTGTGAGCAAAAGACTCAGAATTGCTTATTGGTGGTGACAAAGGAGTCCGAAAGGCCTGTGTTTAGTGATTCTGGCAATGTTTGGTGAGCACAGAGAAATTCCATGTGGTCTTTAAGCATTTTGATTTTTATTTTGGTGGTTAGAATTCTTCATATGAATGTAATTTACTGATGTTCCTTTCTAGTGATCTGCCGAAAGGCATTCTGCAGAGGTTTGCTATAATTCTTTTACCAGATCAAAGATGGAGTTAGAGTGATGGCCTCGCTTCTGATCTGGAGAAAGTCCTGGAGCTCATCTCTAGGCTACTACTTAATCGCATTACAAAGATACATACGCATATTACTGAGGAGAAAATGTTTTGCCTGTGAAGTGAATCAGACTGAACTGCAGTAACCCGAAGTCTTCAGATAAAATCTCAGCAGCAACAGCTATAAGCAGCCCTTTAGAGTGTCTCTTCCTTTATGCACTGATTATAGGTGGGAAGTCAGACATCTGATTCATCAGTGAGTTACATTCTGGTTCCAAAAAAGGGCCCTTATGTCCCTGAGAGTTTCAGATGCCACTACAGTACATGGCAAGACTTTGGTGCATCAGAATGTGAATCAGTGGAGATCATCCTGTAGGTGACTCCAAAAGCCACAGATGAGGAAAACAAAGCCATAGATGAGTCTGGAGTTGATGTCTTTTCACCTGAGATGTCTTCACACACACAAACTTTATCCTTTTGTAAGAAATATTGAAGTAATTCATTAAACAACCCACAGGGTTTAGCATGTTTGGAGTTGGAAAGGTCTTTGGAAGGTCATGTAGTCCAACCTCTCCATAGTGAGTAGGAATATCTTTAACTAGATCAGGTTGCTCAGAGCCCCATTCAACCTGACCTTGAATGTTGACAGTGGTGGGGTTTTGTGATGAGATATTAATAACTGGTTATGAATTATTATTATTATCAATATATCTGAATATTAATTTTTATTATTAATATTCAAAAATTCGGGGAAAAAATCCCTCAGATTCTTTGGATTTTTGGTCAACAGGAAATATTTGCACAAGGATATTTATTAACACAGAATTAAACAGTTTAAACAATCAGAACTTGNTACCCTCATTGAACAAAATTCTTTCCTTAGTCTAAATCTGCCCTGTTTCACCTTTTGTCCTGTCAGAATAGGTCCTGCTAAAATTACTGTTCACATCTTTCCTAGAGGCCATCTTTAAGTACTGAAATTCTACAATAGGGTCTTCTTGGAGCATTCTCTTCTTCAGGGTGAACAACTCCAACTCTCTTAGCCTTCCTTTATAGCAGAGGTATTCCATCCCTTTGATAATTTTTGCAGCCCTCCTCTAGACTTGCTCCAATAGGTCCATGTCTTTTCTGTGCTGCAAGCTCCAGATCTAGATGCAGCACTCCAGGTGAGGTCTCACCAGGACAGAGTAGTGGGCCAGAATCTCCTCCTTCAACCTGCTGGCCGCACTTTGTTCCTCACGGGTTCTGTTGTCTGTCTCTTAAGCAATGAACCACAAAGTTATTTATGCACAATGCTCAAAGTAACATTGACCAGTTACAGAAAGTGAACATATACTAACATGTTCTTACAAAGTATTTCCCTCTGTGCACTCAGTGTCAGCTAGAAGAGTGCACTGATCAATGCAATCTCAAGAAGAGCTAGGAAATAGACCTTAATCTCCCTCTCCTGGGATATCTGACTTAAGTAGTGAGCTCCCTGCAGGAGTCTGGAGGAAAAGATGAGGAGATAAAGTATTTTAAAAGAAATTTGTTGCCACTATCATAGAATCATAGAATCATAGAATGATAAGGTTGGAAAGGACCTATGGCAGTGGGTTGGAACTAGATGATCCTTGAGGTCCCTTCCAACCTTGCTATTCTATTCTATTCTATTCTATTCTATTCTATTCTATTCTATTCTATTCCCTCAAGGATCATCTAGTTCCAATCCCCTGCCATAGGCAGGGACACCTCCCACTAGTACAGGTTACTCAAGGCCTCGTCCAACCTGGCCTTGAACACCTCCAGGGAGGGAGCAACCACAATCTCCTTGGGCAACCTGTGCCAGTGTCTCACCACCCTCACTGTAAAGAACTTCCTCCTGACATCTAGTCTAAATCTCCCCTCTGCCAATTTAAACCCATTGCCCCTTGTCCTGTCATTGCAAGATCTTTTAAATAGTCCCTCCCCTGCCTTCCTGTAGCCCCCTTCAGATACTGGAAGGCTACTCTAAGGTCTCCTGGAAGCCTTCTCTTCTCCAGGCTGAAGAGCCCCAACTCTCTCAGTGTAGCCCATCCGTGGATTTATGATAGTTCTTTTCAGTGTACACTTAATAAATAGGAAGGACTCGAACATACCGGTAGGGAAACAACCAATTTCTACACCCTGAGTGATTCTGGATATAATCTGCCAAATTTCATGGAGTGTGAGGCACAGGCCGGAAAAGACTCAATTGCTGAGCAACCCCACTTCAAAAGCAGTGATGCTTTCAGAACTAGGTAGCAGCTAAACAGAAACTTGAGAACTGAAGTTTTTAACTTCGAGAGCCAAAATTCTATCAAAATTCGAGTTTCTTTTATATTCAAATGAAGTTCATGTCAAGTGATCAGAAAGCCTGTACTGTGAGATAGCTGCTTTCCCAGACAGTACTGGTGAAACAAAAATGTTTAAAATTAGAAGTATGATTGTTTAAAATTTCCTAACTTTCAGTTACACTTGCATTCTCTGTGCATCTGGCATTAGAAGACTGTGACAATGCTCTTACCCCCTAGCTTATCCTACCTACGCCATGGATTACCACTCCACTTACTATCCACGGTTGGATTTCTTTGACTTGGTAGCAATTAATTTTTTAGAACACAACATAATAAAGCTGATTTCAAATAACTCTTTCACCTTTTTATGTTTCCGTCGTGGTAGGCCTAAATAGGCCAAAATAGGCTTATCCATGTCCTGGCTTGCCCAGAGATGTTTTTCTGCTCTCCCTCTCTCTGTTTTGGNTGCTGAGACTGCACATGGCATTGCATCCTGCCTGCTCCTGAAAGCCTCCTGCCAAGATGAGAGGTCCTGGAGATACAAAGATCATCTAGAGGAGATCAGGACAAGGTCAGAGATGTCTGCCTCCTTTCCCCAGCAGCCCAGGAAGAAACAGAAGTCTCAGCGGGTGACAAGAATCCCCTGAAAGCCTTTGGGTACTGTCTGAAGCTGTAGCCAGCCCTGCCAGTCGGGAGATAACATTTTGTGAGTGAATACTTCAAGCCTCTTGTAACTCACCATTGCCTTCTGCCATAAGCAGAAAGGAGCTCCTTGAGTCCCTCTAGTGGGCAAGCAGAGTACTGACTGCAAGCGGTGCACTGACCGCAAAGCCTTCTCTGCCAGTTCAATCGAGTTCAATTCATGTTATCTGTTAGCACTGCTTATTGCTAGAGCCTGTTACTGCCTGTGGATAAAGTTTCCATGACTGATGCAAAGAACCAATTATTATTAGAATTAGTGATGGGGGTAGCGAGTTCCGAATATTGAATATTAATGAACAATATTATTTTTCGAAAATATCGTCTTGCATTAATTAATTACCCCTCCACTACAGTTTCCCTTCCTACTGCAAATCTGAGTCAGATTTTTTTGGGGTTTAAAAGAAAAATTTTTATGATTTTATTGCTGTATAGCATGTAGCTCATAAAGCTTAGCATAAGAAAAGAAAGGACTTTCTTTATATTCAGAGATCTTTGTTAAAATATTGGCCTTGCAATGTAGACAGCATGTATCATTCCTTCATCTTTGCAGTGTATTTGTAACGATAATTCTTACTGCAACACAGATGTGCAAGCCAAATTTATTTTCTATGTTTAACTATACAGTGTTCCTACAGGGAAGATCAGAATATCAAGTTTAAAAATGTTGTTTCTCAGTATTTTGCTACTACAGAGGAAAGGTCTTGTAGACCTTGGCTATCTGTAAGTATTGTTTCTATATACAATTCTCTTAGATACTTATCCTGTCTGTTTGAAAACTTCACAGGCAATGTGTTCTGACACCAAAGGATCTGTTTATTAATTGAAATGTTATTGGGCGAATTGAATGCCAGAGGATCAATCGTTGTGGCTCAGAAGGCAGCATTGTGATAGACAAATGAAAGGAAATCAGTTCATATGGTTTCATCAGAGAAAAGAAAGCAAGCCTGATTGCTTTGCTTGTTGGAATAGTAATCATTTAGGAATATTGTTACCGGAATAGCAGTTGGGTTTATTTCAGGCTGACTGGAGTTTTTCCAAAGGCTCAAAATTTCTTTTCTTCATCACTTTTAAATGGTTCAAGCACACATTCAGGTGGCTGCTCTTGCTTCATGCCTGTTTGGATGCTACCTCCCTTTCTTGTGTTGCTGGAATAGCTTTCATAAGCCTTTCTTATTGAAGCATCATATTTTTCATCTAGCAAATGCAATATCCCAGTATGTTTTCTGTCAGGTATAAAAGACAACACTCTCCTGCTGATGCATACGCAGACACAATCCCTGAGACAGTGTTTCTGCGTTGATGGAATACCTAAGGTTGTGATTACAGCAGAGCTGAAAGATCAACCTACTGTTTCCATACTTGGTACAATTATCTTGCTTACAAGAAAAAAGTCAGTTTTAATTAACTGGTAAGTACACATGCAAAATAAGCATATTTTCTAAGCAACTAAGAGAATCATAGAATCACAG
>WBNM01024884.1:0-13633 GCA_013399055.1 Ramphastos sulfuratus
TCTCTTGTGTTGGGGGCCCCACATTACTTTTTTTGATAGGAGCCATGTAAACTCTGTCATAAAAGATATTTTGGTTTTGACTTGTTGCTTCAGTTAAATATTGGAGTCTTTCTGCTCTTCAGATGTTATTGTTTTTCTGTGTTTCTGCAAACTGTTCTCAGTGTGTCTGCAAGGTGGAAGGAGGAGCATGTTCAGTGGAATCTTACCTCTAGAGGACTGTGAAATGTGGGTAGCTAGAAGCTGTGACTACCCAAACCTTGGTTTCCATACTGCTCCCACCAGAAACTTTCACTCTCCTCTGCAGTTTATATCCATATAGAGTTCATTTCCAGGTAAGGAATTCTGGTGAGCAAGCAGCAGGCTGAAGAAATAAAGATTTCTTCTGCCCTTGCGGCCAATGCAGACAGCACTATCCTGGGGTGTATTAATAAGAGGTGACCACAAGGTCAAGGGAGGTTCTCCTACCCCTTCACTCTGCCCTAATGAGGCCACACTTGGAGTTTTGTGTCCAGTTCTGTCCTCCCCAGTGCAAGAGAGACAGAGATCTGCTGGAGAGAGTCCAGTGGAAGCTACAGAGATGCTGAGGGGCCTGGAGCAGCTGTGTGAGGAGGAAGGGCTGAGAGCCCTGGGGCTGTTGAGCCTGGAGAAGAGCAGACCCAGAGGGGATCTGATTGATGCTCAGCAAGAACTAAAAAGTGGAGATCAAAGGAATAGGACCAGAGCCCTTTCAGTGGTGCCCAGGGATAGGGCAAGAGGCAATGGGCACAAGGTGGAACCCAGGTGGTTTCAATTAAACATAAAGAAAAACTTCTTTGCTGTGAGGGTGCTGGAGCCCTGAAGCAGGCTGCCCAGAGAAGTTGTGGAGCCTATCAAAACCTGCCTAGATGTGATCCTGAGCAACCTGCTCTGAGTGCCCCTGCTTTAGCAGGGCAGTTGGACTGGATGGTGTCCAGAAGTCCCTTGCAGCCCCCACCATTCCCTGGTCCTGTGACACCAGGGAAGTACATGCAGTTTTCTTTCACCTGTCCTTAGCCTTTTTCCTGTGTCCTAGGCACTTCCTTTTAAACCCTGCATTTGATGCTGTGCTGCTTTCTGGATATTCCTATGCTGGTTTCTAGCCACTAATTTCCTGTGGGATCTTTCAGGCTGTGAACAAAGTGAAGGAGTTGCTGCCTTTCTGTTTGCCTTGAGTGACAAGACCTTGGGGTTTTCAGGGAGGTTTTGCTGTCCTGATTAGTGGTGGGTGTGAAAATAAAACTGTCTGAGAGACATTCTGTTGTGTGTGGTAATGAGGGGGATGGGGGTGGGGAGTGGGCTCAACAAATACCACTGGTGGTAATTTCTCTGTCTCCAGTTTTGCCTGGTGCAGAACCAGAGCTAAATCATTCCATGCTGCCACATCAACCATGCTGCAGCATGGAACAATCTGTTACTTTGTGAGTGCTACAGATGTGATGGATGTGAGTGCTTGGTGTGTTCATCTTTAATTACCATCTAGAATAGTTTCAGGGTTTGGGCTGTGTGTGTGGGTTTGTTTTTTTTTTTTTTTTTTTAAACAAGGAAAAGTGAAAACAAGCCTCAAGAAATAGTAAAAATGTGGTTTGGCTGAGGCTAACTGAAACAGAGCCATATTGATTTTGGCTACTTCTGTTCTGTGTCTTTAGTTGATCTAAACACAATTTTTTGTTATTCAATATCAATAATTTTATGATGTTATAGTTGGAAGGTATATCTTGAATTAATATTTCCCATCCTGGAGGACTCTGGACTTTACTATAAATTGCAAGAATATTTATTATTAGCTCGATGCCAGCTCTGTGGTTTTGTTGATATTCATAGCAAGCATCCTTACTGCAAGGATCATGGCACTAAAGGGTGATTCTAATCCTGCTGCTAACTTGCAGGGCATTGCAGAGCATAATATGGAATTACCAAGTAATTCAAACTGGAAGAAGCTGAGTTGAGATGAGACATCAGGCAGAAATTCTTCCCTGGGAGGGTGGTGAGGCACTGGAACAGGCTGCCCAGAGCAGTTGTGGAGGCCCCAAACCTGGAAGTGTTCCAAGCCAAATTGGATGGAGCCTTGAGGAATCTGGTCTAGTAGGAGGTGTCCCTGTACTGGCAAAGGGGGTTGGAACTGGATGATTTTTGAGGTCCCCTCCATCCTAAACCATTCTGTGACTGGAGGTGCTCCGTCAGTAGACATGGCTGAGAAGAGGCTGGCTCCACTTTACTAGTCTTCTTGGTTCCTTCCATCAGATATTTATGATCATTGGTATGATCCCTCTGAGCCTTCTGCTGGAGACCAGGGTAGTTTCCAGGCACTCAGTGCCCTTAGCATCTCTCTGTTCCCTTATTCCTTGTGGCTTTTTGCTGGCTTCACTCCAGTACATCCACGATTGTTGTACTGGGGAGCATCACCTGGATGTTAGAAAGTTCTTTACAGTTAGAGTGGTGAGACACGGGCACAGGTTGCCCAGCGAGGTTGTGGCTGCTCCCTCCCTGGAGGTGTTCAAGGCCATGTTGGAGGAGGCCTTGAGTGAGCTGTACTAGTGGGAGGTGTCCCTGCCTATGGCAGGGGGTTGGAACTAGATGATCCTTGAGGTCCCTTCCTACCTTACCATTCTATGATTCTATGATCCTTTTTTCTGCTCACCTTACACAGTCGCCGTTCTCCTCCTACTCTGCCTGTAATAATCCTTACATCAGCTAAAAGAGTTCCTGGAGCTCTTACAGCTTTATCCAAGTGCTCTCAGAATGGAGTGAGAATTTCCAGGATTATTGTCACACTCTCTAATTCAAGAGATTAAGATTAGTGAAATTAATCCATAAATGAAGGCAGACAAAATGGGAAATCTGGACCTGAAGAGGAATGATTAATGAAGCAAGCAGTCAGGAGCTGGCTTTGCTTAGCTTTTATTGACTGTGCGTTGCTGCAGCTGTGCTGTAGGAACAGCAATCTGAGTGTGCACTGCTGTTGTGTCCTGGCCAGCAGGCACATAGGACTGGGCAGCCTTGGTTTAGGCTGTTAGAAAATATGGGAAAGCTGAAAAGCAGGAGTTCCCTTTGGGCTTACTTGGGACATTGTGAACAACTTTGAAATAACACATCATGTTTGTCAGAGATTAATGCTGGAATGATGTCAAAAGAAGTGGCCCTGCATGCAGAGGGCTGCAATCTACACTCTAGGGAAAAGGTTTTAGCATGGTACACAGTTCTACGCCCCCAGGATAAGACCAGCTCCTACTAAATTACCTGTACTAGTGGGAGGTGTCCCTGCCTATGGCAAGGGGTTGGAACTAGATGGTCCTTGATGTCCCTTCCAACCTTGCCATTCTATGATTCTATAAATTCTTTGTTAGAGACCAACAAGTGATATTTTACTTGTCCTTTTTGGGTGAGTGTTAGAAGACTGAAAGTTTTGCATTGTGCCAGTATTAAGCAAGAGACAGTTTTAATTGAAGAGCAAAAAAAAATACAGATAGAACACAGAGAGTGAGATTAGAAAATTAAGGAACGATGCCTCATCTCTGACAGAATGGATCCAAAATCATAGAATAGTAGGGGTTGGAAGGGACCTCTGAAGATCATCCAGTCCAACCCTCTGCCAAAACAGGATCACCTCTGATTATCTGTAAGTGGTTAGGGATTTGCAGTTTTGTTTGTTAAATGAAGGTGTTATAATAGAAATAGCCAGAACATAGCTTTGCTTGGTTTGGCATAATGCAAATATCTGTTTAAAGACATTTTGGCTGAGGACATACTGAAAGGACATAGCTGTCTGTCTTTTGCTTTTATTTCTGTATCTCTTTCTGATTGACTAATGTTCATTTGGATGTATAATTGATAACTCACATAGTTCATAGCTTATTAATTGTTTAATTTCAGAGAAAGCAACTGAGCAGCATGGAGAAGCAAGTTGTCAGTCAGAAGGACATAGAATCATAGAATGGTAAGGTTGGAAGGGACCTCAAGGATCATCTAGTTCCAACCCCCTGCCATAGGCAGGGACACCTCCCACTAGTACANATGTTCAGTTTAAATACTCCATTGATGCATGGACTAGAACTGGTCAAAGTATTTCATGTGTACCTCTTCCATCTAGTCCAGTACTAGGAAAGAAGAATAATGATAATGAAGATTAAAGAGCATCAGGGTGTATCTTTTAGATAGAAGAGGCATTTCATGGCATATGATTTGGGAGATGTTGTGATTCTGTCCTGGGTTTGCTTTTCTTTGTACGAGTTTTTCATTCCATTGCTGCTATTCTCTGCAGTAGGCCAAGCAGAAAGAGGAGCAAGCTGAATGAAGAGTGCTTATGCTCAGTAAAGTAGATGTGCAAGTGATTGAGTGAAAAAATTAACCATAAATGGTAGAGAAGCCTTTTGCCTTTGCAATTGGAATTAATCTTGAGATATGTTAGATCAGAGGAAAGGGATCTGATCTATTGAGGAGCATATGCAGTTTTTCTACTTCGCTTGGGAGACTGTGACACTTTCTAGGCAGGACTTAACCTTCCTTTTAGGTAGGTCAAGAGAAGTTCTTTGCCTTTATAGAGAAGGGCTGGCAAAGTGTTGTGGTCAGTTGCTGAAGCTGAAAAGTGTTTGGAAGATTTGACTTTAGGAAGTGCTACTAATACCAGCTTCCCAACTTTTTTATATTGCCAGCTGACATAGAGCTAGCTTCACCTCCTGCTTGCAGGGCATGCTATTTATAGAGCACTAATTAATGAAAGACAGGGGATTATTCCAGGGGGCTTGTGTCTTAGCTTGCTGTTGCAGTTATTTTGCTTTTAGAATCATAGAATCCTAGCATGGTAAGGCTGGAAGGAGACCTCAAGGATCATCTAGTTCCAACCCCCTGCCATAGGCAGGGACACCTCCCACTAGCACAGATTACTCAAGGCCTCCTCCAATCTGGCCTTGAACACCTCCAGGGAGGGAGCATCCACAACCTCCCTGGGCAACCTCCCTTTTCTTTGAAGGAACTGAATTCTTTCTTTTTGCTAGCATTGGGAAGGCAGCTAATATGAAAGTCAAATAGCCTGCAGTTGAATTTGTGTTTTGATCTTGCTATTCAAAAACCAGGAAGCTAATACGTAGCATGGAAGTCAGGTAAGGAGATAGTGTTTTCCTCCACCAAAGCTGAGAAGCTGTTAGTAAGGGGCATATATCCTCACCTTTTCTCTGCCTAGAGCTGATGGTGTGTTCTTTAAGCAGACAAAATAATGCCAAATGCTTTGTCTTTACCATGTTTGCATCTGAGAACAGGAAGAAAAGACATTGGGAGCCACATGTTCACCTCCACCACATAGTGCTGACAGGGCAGGCACAACAGCTTGCATGGTGCCTTTACACTCCTCCTATCCTTATGAGCTCTGCAGGAGTCTCTTTTACCACAGAGAAAATGGATTGAGAAGGCAAACACTTCTGTTACAGTCTCAACCAGCAGGAGGTCTCCATATGATATGACACCTGAAGGCCCTGTAAGTTCTGAGTCTATTACTAGACACCTGTCCAACTTCTTTTCCAGGAAGCTTCAGGTATGTACAATGGCTGGACTAGCAGGTGTGATTGGCTCTCTGCAATCATCTTTCACAGCTCTGGCTAAGAAGAAGAGGCACCAATTCTCAATAGACCTTCACAGAGCAAGGTTCCCATAGGTCCCAGCACTGTCTCTTAAAGAAGAGCTCCAGGGTGCAGGCTCATTACCATATCATCCATCTCACAGTGCTTTTTTTTCCCCCCTCAGACCTTTATTCTTTGCAGTGCCAACTAATTCCTAGTTATCAGGTGTTCTATAAATCAAGTAATTGCAGGAGGACACCTCTTGAAGGTATGGCAGCCTGCAGTCCCAAAGTGGCATTCTTTAACCCTTCAATTCACCAGGAGAGCAGCCTGTGTCTTTGGCAGCTCCTCACAGTGGATAATAGACCCTTGCTCAGCCTGGAGCCTCTCAGTTGGCTGAAACCTCAGCTATTGTGATTGCTGGCCCTAATGAGGCTCTGCTGACTATAACAGGACTCATGTTTTCTGATGTTTGATAAATTCAAAGGTGACAAATCTCACAAAGTTTTTCAGGGAACTCAAAAGTGCCTCACAAATTGCTAGGCCTGGGAGAGACTGCAGAAAAGGAGAAGGAACAAAAGTGAAGTGAATGTGGGTTTTGTAGTGAATGGAAGTAGTTTTTCTAATATGTAGTCTGATGCTTTTGCTTATTCTTAGCCATCTGAAGGGGAGAAATACCTGAAACTTTGAGTTCAGGTAAGATAGGTGAGGGTGAGGAATCCCAGCAGAAGCATATAAATGTGATTTAAGGCTCAGACTTTCCCTGTGTATTTTTACAGCTTTCAAGTGCTTTGCAATGCTAAGTAAAATAATAGTGCTTCCCCCTCCAACAATGTTCCCTGGCTCCTATACATCTGTGGCACAGTATTAGCACATCCTAGCTCAGGGTATTTGCAGAGCACATGTTTTCTCAGTTACATGCTATAGATTCCATCCCTCAGATGCCAGCATAGCTATGGTGAAATAAACAGCAGATTATTTCAGAGCAGCTGATGAAAGGAGCTCCAGAAAAATATTAGAAAATTATTTGATATAATTGTTTGAACGGAGATTAAATAATGTGCAAAGAATTAACTATAGGAGAGCAGTCCAAGAAAAACGGAGCAGTTCACTGAAACATGCCTGTACCCTTTAGCTGTCCCTTAAATCATCTAAGTGGAAACAGAAAAATACACAGAGGGTGTACTGGGAATGGAAAAATCTTGTGTTGGGAAGGCAGGACCAAAATACATGGACCAAGAAAGAGAGGAAAACTTTGGTGCAGCTGGCCTCGGGTGCTGGGTGAATTCATATCAAGGACATATAGAATCATAGAATCATAGAATGGTAAGGTTGGAAGGGACCTCAAGGATCATCCAGTTCCAACCCCCTACCATAGGCAGGGACACCTCCCACTAGGACAGGTCACTCCAACATGGCCTTGAACACCTCCAGGGAGGGAGCAGCCACAACCTCCCTGGGCAACCTGTTCCAGTGTCTCACCACCCTCACTGCAAAGAACTTCCTCCTAACATCCAGTCTGAATCACAGCCTCCCTGGGCAACCTGTGCCAGTGTCTCACCACCCTCACTGGGAAGAATTTCTTCCCAATCTCCAGTTGAAGTCTCCCCTCCTCAAGCTTCAACTCACTCCCTCTCATCCTGTCACTGTAAGCCCCCGTTGTGATCATGCACAGCTCTTTGTGAAAGCAGTCAGTAGAGCTTAGAGGTAGTGTAAAGAAACCTGCAAAAATGTAGAAAAATTACAAATCTAGACTTTTTCAACCATAGTTCAGAATTTTAGAAGTATTTAATCTTAGCAAGGACCTACAGCCCTCATATCTCTGCTTCGAGTCATTCTTAAATCTTTTTCTTTTTTTTTTTTCTCTCTGCCTGGTTTGTATCTGAAATATTTGATTTCTTTCCGATCACAGAACACAGATTTGCCTTGTAAGACCTTACTGATTGTATGGAGATAGCTGCAGGAAATACTGCAGGTATTGCCTGTGGGTTTTCCTTCGACACCAAGCTGAGTGGTGCAGGTGGTAAGCGTGAAAGGTGCCATGGATGCTCTTCAGAGGGATGTGGCCAGGCTGGTTAGGTGGGCTGAGGAGAGGCTCATCAGGTTCAACAAGGGAAAGGGCAAGGTCCTGTACCCAGGCTGAGGCAACCCTTGATAGCAAACCAGGCCGGGGGATGATGAGATTGGGAGCAGTCCTGCAGAGAAGGACTTGGGAGTGCTGGTGGATGAGAAGATGGACAGAAATCAGCAATGGGCACTAGCATCCCAGAAGGCAAATGACAGCCTGGGCTGCATCCAAAGCAGCGTGGCCAGAAAGGGAGAGAGGGGATCCTGCCCCCCTGCCCTGCTGAGACCTCACCTGGGGTACTGTGTCTAGCTCTGGGGGTCCCAGCACAAGAAGGACATGGATCTCCTTGAGTGGGTCCAGAGGAGAACCATGAAGATCATCAGGGGGTTGGAGCACTTCTGCTGGGAGGACAGGCTGAGGGAGTTGAGATGGGTCAGCCAGGAGAAGAGAAGGCTCCAGAGAGACCTAATAGTGACCTTCCAGTATCTGAAAGGGGCTGCAAGAAGGCTGCAGAGAGACTGTTTGCAATGGCCTGCAAGGACAGGATGAGGAAAACAGCTTCAGACTAGAGTAGATTTAGGTTGGATGTTAAGAGCAAGTTCTGCACCATCAGGGTGCAGAACTGCAACAGGTTGCCCAGGGAGGTAGCTGAGATTCCATTCCTGGAAGTATTCAAGGTCAGGCTTGACCAGGCTCTGGTCAGCCTGATCTAGTTGAGGATGTCCCTGCTGAGTGCAGAGAGGGTTGGACTGCATGACCTTTGGAGGTCTCTTCCAACCCAGACCATTCTAATTCTATTCCATTCTATTTTATAATACACTGTAAAATCTGTCGTTGTTTAGATGACACCGTGCTGTTTCACGCAGCTATTGCTGGATTATCACTAGTCTGTTGTTTTCCAATTCAAAGGAAATCTGTGGGACCAGTTGGATTTTCTCAAAGGTGCTTAAAAGAACATTATCTCACAGAAATCCTCTTTCTCTTGAAGAGCTATGAAATATGTAGTCTGATCTACTGGGTAATCAAAGGACTATATGGAAAGTGAGCAGCAGAAGAATGAGGAGTTGCAGTCTTCTTTTTTTTATGATTTTTTATTTTCCTTTAAATTGTGCTTATCTTGATGTAACTTGCAGTTTTGTGCTAAAAAAGTGTAGTTACCTCTGGAACTGTTCTCAGACATAAGGCAATTCCAGCAGCATTCCACAATGGAGCAGGAGAGGAATGAGATAAAATGAGTCCAAATTAAAGCCATTCTTTAGTTGCTGTTGGGTTTGGCTGAGTCAAACATGAGGCAGCCCTTCCTTGTGTGTTCATTTGAGAAGGTGTTTGCTCTCCACCTCAAAAAGAACTTTATCTGAGACTTTTTTTTTTTTTTTTTTTTTTTTTTGGTCAGAAGTCTGGGATGAAATAGGGCTTAGGTGGTCTGAGGTTATATGAGATACCAGCCCTGTGTCAGACAGGGGATCAGCTCTCTGCTTCACTTTACAGAGGAAATCACAACCTTGACTTTGCCCTTCACTTACCAGTGGTACAAAGTGCCATTAGAAGCATTTTATATGGTTTTGATGTTCTCTTTTGAGGTGTCCTGTTGCTTAATAATAATACTGCATAGTCAAAGCTCTCAATCCTTAAGTCTGCATTCAGCTATACCCTTCTGCTTTGATATCTTTGCCATAAATAAGACATGAAATTAAATATCCTGGAGGAAGTAGAAAAGACAGAAAATCCACAATCTGAACTGGGGTTGCTGTAGGGTTTTTTACTAGCAGCTGTCATTCTCACCATGAGGTCATTAATCCAACTGGATGGGGGCTCAGGCTGCTATGTGACCACTTTGATACCTTTACAAATAGATCCCCTGATAGCAGCATATCTGGGTTCTGAAAGTTACCAGAAATGGAAGAATTTTCTAGCAGTCATCCACTCTCTCCTTGATGAGTATATTCCACACTATGTTCTTTGTCTTTTTATTTTTTTAAACCAATGTTTAAAAGTGGTTAAATTCTTAGATTTATTCCAGAACTCAGCAGTTAGATGGTTTCTCCATTTCTCATGGCATGTTTGGTTGTTGGTTACTCCCTTTAACATGCAATGAACCATTAGTGTGATGGTTTGGGGTTTTTTGTCTGCAGATATGGGTACCACTGGGAAACTAGCACAGAAGCCAGGAGTATCATAATTTACTGTCACTTATCATAGAATCATAGAATGATTTGGGTTTGAAGGGAGCTCAAAGATCATCTGGTCCAACCATCTGCCATGGGCAGGGACACCTCTTACTAGAGCAGGTTGCTCAAAGCTCCATCCAACCCGGCTTGAACAATTCTAGGCTTGGAGCCTCTGCAGCTTCTCTGGGCAACCTGTTCCAGTGCCTCACTACCTTCCAGGGGAAGAATTTCTTTCTAATATCTAATCTCAGTCCAGCTTCTTCCAGTCTGAAGCCATTCCTGCTCATCCTGTCACTCAATGCCTTTATAGCAAGTCCCTCTCCAGCTCTCCTATAGGCCACTTCAAATAATGATTAAAGCCATAAGCTGTTAATTTTGCTGTGTAAGAGGCATAGTGGGTGGATGAATCTTCCTAGACAAGAATGTAAAAGCAGTGATGCCAAAGTAATTTTTGCTAGTATCTTGGAAAGCTGTGCCAGTTTGTGCCCTGCTGCACACAGATGTGTGTCTGTCAGTCAGGCTTGTGCCAGCCTGACAGATTCAAAAGCAGAGGACGAAGCCAGCCCAGTCTGAACCTGCTGCAGACACAGGCTATAGCCTGTGCTTGGTATTAGTTATGAGGGGCAGTGTGCTGTTTCAGAACAAAAACCAGACAAGCTTTAGAGTTCCACTGAGTACATCTATATAAGTTATAAAGCCCATTTTCTTCTCTGCTCTTAAGAGTCTACTTTGAGTTCTGGAGAGGATTTCTCCAAGGAACACATCAGGTTACCTGGAGTACTGAGTCCAGCTCTGGAGCCCTCAACACAGGAAGGACATGGACTTGATGGAGCAGGTCCAGAGGAGGCCGCGAAAATGATCAGGGGATTGAAGCAGCTCTGCTATTAGGACAGGCTGAGGGAGCTGGGGGTGTTCATTCTGGAGAAGAGAAGGCTCCAGGAAGACCTAATAGCAGCCTGCCAGTTCCTGAAGTTGGCTACAAGAAGGCTGCAGAGAGACTGTTTGCAAAGGGCTGCAGGGACAGGATGAGGGTCTGAAATGAGAGCAGAGCAGATTTAGACTGGATGTTAGGAGCAAGTTCTTAGTAATGAGAGTGGTTGCACACTGCAACAGCTTCCCCAGAAAGGTGGTTGAGGACTCATCCCTGGAGATACTCATGGTGAGGCCGGACAGGGCTCTGGGCAGCCTGCTCTAGCTGAGGATGTCCCTGCTGACTGCAGAGGGATTGGACTGGATGAGTTTTGGAGGTCCTTTCCAGCCTGGGTGAGTCTATGATTCTCTGTGCTCAGTTCTATATTAAAGTGCAGGATTATTTTCTGCATTATCTCACCTTTACATGTTAATATAATTAAAATAATGTCACCCCCTGCTTTGGGCCTAACTTGGCCTTTATAAATGAGCCTGACTTACGGAATGTTCTGGTACAGTGGAGACTTGGGTGTTAAATCTCACACCAAAGTCAAATCTTCATTTTGTTTCCCTTTTGTTCCCAAAGGTAGTCTGAGCAGGCTACTGTTTGGTGTTGGTTCAGAACACATTTAGGAAGAAGAATTGTTTTGTTGTTTTCTTTTTTATTCTCACAGCCAACTTGCCTTGTAAGCTCTTGAAAAATACCAGGCCTGTTAAGAAATGAAGTGTGTGCTGCAGTCTGTTGCATACAGTTCCGTCCATGCTGGTGCATTACAGAGGTGGTTTAATCACCCATAAGAAATTACAGGCTTCTCTGTTGGTGAAGCATGACATTTCAATTGCACAGCCAATAAAAGAATTACATGAAGAGGGCTGAAATGATTTACTGTATGGAAAGCCACAAGAACAAGGTTACCATGGTGAGCTACCTTTCTGTGCATGCAAGGTCAAGTGAGAGTGACCTGTCAGTGGACAACTTTTCAGTGCTACTGTAGCAATGCACTGCACCAGCAAGGGCTTAGTGATCTGCTCCTGGAATAATTAGAAACATTTTAATATCTGATCCCTTTCCATCGCTGAACTCCTTACTCACAGGCAATAATGGCCACAGAAATACTCATTTTATGCCTCAGTGGTGGTAGTTTCACAGCACTGAATGAACAGCTGTGTTTAGGAGGGGTTTTTTTATGAGTTGTAATTGTATACAGTAATGTTTCTTGGGGTGTATTCAAAGGTTAAAAAAAGCTTACCAAGAGTTTTCTGATATTTAATCTAGTGTGTAGGAGACTCTGGTCTGTGCTTTTCATATTTTGTGCCTCTGCGTTATTGTGTATAGAATCATAGAATCATAGNTATTGCAGAATCCTTCTTCCAGTTCCAGTGGGGCTGCAGATGGGGAAGCAGGGAGCGTTGCAAATAGTCTGTGTACAAATATTGTCAAGGAAAACACACAATTAGAATTAAAATATTCAGGGAAAAAAAACCCAAAACCCTCCCCTCCCCCCCCCCAAAAAAGAAGTCTGAAAAGCAAAAGAGTTCATCTAATGGTCCTCTGAAAAATATTTTGTTGATGCATAAAATGAGAACTATACTAATAAATGTCTCTTGAATTACATATGCTGTAAGAAAATGAAACCCTTTGGGTTATGAATCTTGGATTTAAAGAGGCAGTCATCAAATATTTAAGCTGCAAACGCAGTAACACATGCTGGCTGTCATGTGTGAGCCGGGCGAGTGTTGTGACAAGGTTTTTAAAACATTCATAGTCAGAGGAGTTTGATAAAAAAAAAATGTTCATTAATTCAAGCAGACATTGGGAGCTGCCAGCCCTGCGCTGCAGCTGAGCTCCCGAGCTGCACGAGGCATCTCTGCAAAGCCCAGGAAATCTGGGTGAAATATATAGCAATCAGGTGTAAATTATGCATTAGAAGGCAATACCTATCGCTATGTTGTCATATTAGGCATTAAATTTAGTGCATAAATCTGGCTGTTCTAATTCCGATGTCGCCAAAAGGCACAAAAGGTGACAAGCAGGAGGAGGCGTGCGGATATTAGCCTGCTCAACAATTCAATCAGCATTTGTTTTATGCAGATTAGCTGCTGTTAATAAAAATTAGGCTGGTTTATTAGGCCGCTTCCAGGTGATGATTGCAGAAATTCCCCTTGCCTGGCAAGAGCAGTGCCAAATGCAAGTAGTGCATTTGTTGAATGTCTTTATAAACAAGAAATTAGCGTCAGATTGGCTCTGGCAAGGGGAGCGTTATTGATTTCTGTCATCATTCCGTACGGCTGGTCCACGGCACTGCTGGAGCTGCTAATCTGGCTTGTGGGGAGAGCATTTAAAGCAGTGCTTGGACTCTCACACGCAGCCTAGAAACAATATTGGGTTGGTCCAGGCTGAATCTACAGAAAAAGGACCTTTTGAAATGGAGAGAATAAAAGGAGATGGCTTTGAACCACAACCTGCAGCACAACAGATGCTGGGTAACAAAGTGGCTGATGACCGGGCCCAGGGAGCAGTGGGGAATGGAGTTAAGCCTGGCTGCTGCCCAGTCACTGGTGGCATCCCCCAGGGCTCAGCACTGGGGCCTGTCCTCCTTAATGTCTTAATCAATGGTCTGGATGAGGGCATTGAGGCACACTCAGTAAATTTGGAGATGACACCAACTGAGTGGCTGTGTTGATTTGCTAGAGGGTAGGGAGGCTTTGCAGTGGGATCTGGACAGGTGAGAGCCATGTGCCAAGACTCATTGTATGAAGTTCAACAAGGCCAAGTGCCAGGTCCTGCACCTGGATCATAACAACCCTATGGTGAGCTACAGACTTGGACGTGTGGTTGGAAAGCTGCAGCTGGGAGAGTGACCTGAGGATGTCAGTTGGCTGTCACTGAACATGAGACAGCAGTGCTGAGGTGGCCAAGA
>WBNM01024886.1:0-10285 GCA_013399055.1 Ramphastos sulfuratus
CAAACCATCACATATCTGAAAACCAGAATTCTCTAAATCATGCAGTCAATATATATGAAAGACCTGTATTTAATAAGGACTTGCAGGAGCCATGCTCTGAGTATGACTTCATTAGATGGCAAGTGGCTTGCAGATTAAATTATAGATTGTCTCTTGCAAGGTCTGGAGATGAAATTTTGCAAATGAGATTGAATCAGAATCCATAAATAGACATCTATCTATACTAGCAAAAAGACAACAGAGAATACAGCCTGATGTTTCTGTAGGCCAAAGGAACATACATAGTAGAGCTGCTTCTGAACATGATTTCTCGCTTTCAAATCTGAGAAGGAGAAGGAAAGAGGTCATAAATTTCCTGATGGAGGTGAAATTAGTGGGCACAGGATGTCCTTCATGAAATACAAACTCATGAAGGTCAATCTTGTGAAATTTATTACAGTATTATTTGAACCCTACAGAACAATTTTTTAAAATAATAAGTTTTTAATAAAGATGCCTGTCAGTATTAGCTATGTTTAAGTTCAATACTTTTACTTTTGTTGAATAGTTTTACCCTAACAGAATTCAGTTACATTTGTTATTGTTGAATGTGATGTTTTCTGATTGAAATGAGAGTTTATTAGTTGGTAGATTCCACTGAACAACATTAATTTTCACCATTTTTATGGAAATATAAAAATTTGGCAGAACACCAACTAATTGAAATAGCTGCCTAAATTTTACTCAGGAATGTTAATAGGGCTGTTGGAAGACAGTGAAGGGGAAAAGGATCTGGGGGTCCTAGTTGATGAGAGCTTGACCATGAGCCAGCAATGTGCTCTTGTGGCCAGGAGGGCCAATGCCATTCTGGGGTGTATTAGAAGGGCTGTGGATAGTAGGTTGAGAGAGGTTCTCCTGCCTCTCCACTCTGCCCTGGTGAGACTGCACTTGGAATACTGTGTTCAGTTCTGGGCTCCCCAGTTCAAGAGGGACATAGAACTGTTTGAGAGAGTCCAGTGTAGAGCCGCAAAGAGAGGAGAGACTGAGTGAGCTGGGGCTCTTTAGCTTTGAGAGGAGGAGACTGAGAGATGACCTCATTAATGTTTATAAATATGTAATGGGTGCATGCCAGGAGGATGGAGCCAGGCTCTTCTCGGTGATGTCCAATGACAGGACAAGGGGCAATGGGTGGAAGTTGAGGCTTAGGAAATTTCATGCAAACATGAGGAGGAATTTTTTTCTCTNGGTCTGCTGTCTCATTCATCCTTGAAGCTACATATATATTTAGTGTAGTTTTACAAAATGCACTCCCAAAACATGATTATAAAACCAAGCATAGTAGTTGCATGCAGAAAAGTAAGAAGATGTATCCACAAAGTCTGAGATCATGTACAACCATAATTATGCTTCCAACAAGGCCAAGTGTAAGGTCCTGCACCTGGGTAGGCACAATCCCAAGCACAAATCCAGAATGGCTGGAGAGCAGCCCTGAGGAAAAGGACCTGGGAGTCTGGGTTGATGAAAAGCTCAACATGAGCCTGCAGTGTGCCCGTGCAGCCCAGACAGCAACCGAGTCCTGGGCTACATCAAGAGCAGTGTGGCCAGCAGAGCAAGGGAGGGGATTCTGCAACTTTAGTCTGCTCTCATCAGACCCCATCTGGAGTACTGTGTGCAGTTCTGGAGCCTACAGCACAGGAAGGACATGGAACTGTTGGAGCAGGTCCAGAGAAGGACCACGAAGACGATCAGAGGGCTGGAGCAGCTCTCTTATGAGGACAGACTGAGAGAGTTGGGGTTCTTCAGCCTGGAGAAGAGAAGGCTTTGAGGAGACCTTATAGTAGCCTTCCAGTATCTGAAGGGAGCCTACAGGAAGGCTGAGGAGGGACTATTTACAAGGTCTTGTAATGACAAGACAAGGGGCAATGGGTTTAAACTGGCTGAGGGGAGAGTTAGACTGGATATTAGGAGGAAGTTCTTTCCAGTGAGGGTGGTGAGGCACTGGAACAGGTTGCCCAGGGAGGTTGTGGCTGCTCCCTCCCTAGAAGTGTTCAAGGCCAGGTTGGACGAGGCCTTGAGTAACCTGTACTGGTGGGAGGTGTCCCTGCCTCTGGCAGGAGGTTGGAACAGATGATCCTTGAGGTCCCTTCCAACCCTACCATTCTATGATTCTATGATCTTATGTTTGGACCTGTAAATCCTTTCATGCTCTAACTTCTATGCATACATTTGATCTCTTACTTAACAAAACTGCTTCACTCTCAGAATGAGAAACAGCTAAAGTGTTCAACACTCAGTGATACATAACAGGAATACCTTCATGGCATTACATAATGAAGTTTTACGGGAAAAGAGCTCAGTTAGCTCTGTAACAAAAAAGAAGATCCAGTACAGAGGAAATGTCTCACTCTGTGATTTCCTTAAAAAAGGTAGTTTATTCAAAACCTGTGTTGATTCTTTTGTTGACACCTGCTGTGGCAGTGTCAAGCAGATACCACAACAAATCAAATATCGGTTTAAAATAAAAATCTACTACTGTGTATACTTTTTCTGTTACCATATCCTAGACCACCATGGTACAGAATATCTTTCAATTCCTATCTACCAAGCTTATCAAAGAGGGGTCATTTATTCAGATAACTGTAGACTTGACTCATTTCTCGAACATCTGGGTTAAGCTGAACCTCCCATACTTTGTATGATGGTCTTTGGTCTTTCTGCTTTCCCATATATATTCTCTCAACCACTGGAAATCCTCTAAGTACCTGCTTCAAATTGTGGGCAGATTACTTAATTTGTGTAATAATATTCATTCCATAAAAGTAGCATTCAGTTTGTCTTATAGACAGTGTAGCTTGATTTGATGTGGTTTCTTCTGCATGTTACAATTTCTCAACATATTGCATATTTTCATTTAGTTCTTGGTACATGTGTGTGTAACTTGATCAAATCTCTTCTGTGCATTTAACTGTGTGGTTTGAAATATTGATACTGAGGTGTTTACCTGATCAAATTATGCTGTTTAAAGCAGTAGCTCAGATTCTGACAGGTTGGATGACGTAAGAATAAAATACCACAAAGGATAATTAAAAGCAAAAAGCTAACAGAAAGGGTGAAAAAATAATATGTTTCTTCTGTTATTATTGGTTTGTAACAGAAATGATCCTGAATATAATTAAAAACTCCTTTTAAATTTATCCACAGCTTTCTTCTCAACATGAAAGATATGCATGTGAAAAATACACTTTAATTATCTTAAACTATTGGAAAGAAGAATTGCTTTCCAAAAGTTACAAACTCTATTTCCAGAAATGAGACTATTTAATTGTTTGGTGCAATCCAGCTGATGCTTCCAGGGCTGCAGTTGAAACCTCACTGTTTCCTTTCTCAAATGTTCAGATGTTTTTCCATGGAGGATGAGGGCCTAGTTCTTCCACCAGTCTCTGTGGCCTGACCGAACAGTTTTTGTTTGTTTTTTTTTTTCCTTAAAGAAAGGTAGCAAAGAACAACTAATCTTTATCCCTTGATAAATCTCAAAGGTTATTAGCTGGTTGCAGTTCTAGAGGACTGTGAATAATCACTGAGGTCATACTGAAGCCCAGTTAATTTTGACAGCGATGAACTTGTCTAAAAGTTTTCAGATTACCTTTATTCAGTAGCAGGTTGTGGATATCTAAAGCTGTGAGGCTGGGCTGTCGTATTTTCATGAAATCACAGAATCATGTAGATTGGAAAAGACCCCTGGAATCATCAAGTCCAACCAATAACCCTACTCTACAACGTTCACCCCTAAACCATATCCCCAGGTACCATATCTAAACAACCTTTACACATCCAGGGTTGATGACTCAACCACCTCCCTGGGCAGACCATTCCAATGGCTTCCAATTCCAATTCATTCCAATTCCGATTCTTGCCGTGAAAAGAATTTTCTTTATGTCCCATCTAAACCTACCCTGTTACAATTTGAGGTCATTCTCTCTTATTCTACTGCTAATTAGCTGTGAGAACAGACGAGCACTGACCACTCCACAACATGCTTTCAGATAGAGATGAGGTCTCTGTTTAGCCTCCTCTTTCTCAAACAGCCCCAGCTCCTTCAGTTGCTCTTCATAGTGTCACAGTGTAATAATGACACAGCACCACTTCCCATTACTTTGAAATGTGTTTCCAGTTGTGTGTAAATCTATGTGGAGCTCATTATGTTGGTAGTATATTGGAAGAGCAGTATGTCTGAAAAAGCAAAGCTGTTGAGCTATTTTATTTTCACTATTGAGACTGTTAATAGTAATTACAACTAGTAGCAGTGTGTTGGTTCTTCCCTGACAAGGTGACAACATCTTTTAAAATTCCCCCTCATCAATAGCACAGAATAAATGCAGAATAAAGTCTAGTGACTGTGTTACAATTGTGTTTGTCTAAGGCTCAGGAAAAGCTTTAGGATTTGTTAAACCAAATAATACAGTTGAAAAA
This sequence comes from Ramphastos sulfuratus, assembly GCA_013399055.1. Lineage (NCBI taxonomy): Eukaryota > Metazoa > Chordata > Aves > Piciformes > Ramphastidae > Ramphastos > Ramphastos sulfuratus. Next base: position 4,450 of record WBNM01024886.1, read on the forward strand.
ACAGAAAACCTGTTATATAGCAAAATAAGATAATTCTCCAAAACCAGAAAAACACTACAGATTTTTTTTAGATATTTAGGGAACACATACTTTAATTTACTATGATGTACTTTTTTTTTTTCTTCAAACACAGCTGCATATATTACTTTGTGAATAAAGCAAGGATATTTAAGTAAGACTGCTAGGATTTCTTTCTTTGTGTTCAAGAATGTCTACATCTACACAAATGGATGTTGTGCTTTCTGAGGAAAGACACAGCTTACAAAATTGCTGCGTGAAGAATGGTAATCCATCTAATTTATTTTCTAAGAATGTAGTATACTGGCTGATTAACCTCATTGGCATTTTTCTTCCACTTTGCAGGGTGCAGCTCTGGAAAAGGATTAAGTGAAAGACAAAGGTTTTATTGTTTTTTTGAGAAAATGCCCATTCTTATTTTTTCACTGGAAAGACGAGATAAGCAGTACAATCCTGGGTGTAGGGGTGCTTATACATGAGCATAAATGTCATACGTGTGTGCATGAGCTTGATACCTAGAATCTTTAAGGAACTGTGCTATGGGAAAAGTGAAGGTGAAGGAATAAGGGGTTTCTGACAGGAATGTGTAGGAGGCTCCCAGGACAGTTATTTCAACTACAGAAGGCTGCATTTCTGGAATGCAGACCACACAACTGTGATTTGTATGTGTGTTTGATTTAAAAGTAGAGCAAAATGGGAAGGCTTAGAGAAAGAAGTGAGCAATGACCAGTCTCAGTAACATGTATAGCTTTTCCACACTTTATAGAACAAATAACTATTGAAATCTGAGTACACAAAGAGTGTTGTAGTTGTAGTAATGACAAGCAGTGTCAGCAACCTATGATTAGCATAGGGTGGCATAATATATGAGAAATGTACTGTGCAGTTTAACACCAACACAAAAAGAAATGGAGAAGAAAACGAATTGTTGGTTTGCAAAATCAAAAGTGCCTCTTGTCTTTAGATGCAAACATTTTATTTTCCAAATTCTCATTACATTTTTTGTCACTAACAAAAGGTCTCTGTCATTTTGAGTTAATGCAGTGGCAAGCAAGAGTGAGTCATGAATATGACCTCTGTCCTTATGCCTCCATATTAATCTGAAAGGGAAAGTCTCAGCAGACTGTTTTTACCGTATGTAATTAAGCAATTCTGAATGCTCAGTAAAACTTGAATGGTATGGCAGAGAGCCTGGTAATATGATGGTTAATGAGATGATATTTACACTTACTCTGCCTTTATAATAAGTGAAAGCTTTTGCCTTCAGATTGAGGGCAGACTGATACTGAAATATTCATTAAAAATGCTAAAACCAACAACAAGAGCACTGTTCTGTGTCTCTCTGTTTTATGACTCTCTCCAAGAAACAAGAAACTAGATGAAATTATTTCTTAATTATACATATTTGATATCTGTAATAAGCTGTGACATTTGCATTCATAGTGGAGAAAACTGAAAAGGAGACAGACAGGAAACTGCTAACACAGGGAGTGATTTATGCTGCTGTATCTTTCTGTCAGAGTCCAAAATATTCAGGCTGGCTGAAGCTACATAATTAATTTCATTCTGTGTCTGTAATAAGATAATATTGTCTTGAAAATATTTTCTTCACTGCCTTTCCATATTCCTATAATAAACAATTTTTCTTTATGTGAATCTTCTACTTGCCATTGGTGTTCCTTGTGTATGTGCAGCATGACATTCATTGCATCAATTAAGCAAACACAGAGAGGGGGCTTTCTAGTGAATGGCCTGATTTAGATGATACTGAGATTATCTGGATTTTTAAATTTGTCTAGATTAATGCATCACAACTATATTTAGACTCTGTATTAAAAAAAAAAAAAATCCAAACAAGTGGTCATGAATGGAAATGTTGTGAATTGTTTTCTGAATGTTTATTTCCATAATATTGGGAATCTCTGTAGTCACCTAGGGTTAGCTATCTTGGTTATATATTTTTAGCTGCAAACAGAGAAGTCTAGATACTTCCCCAGAAGAGAACCACATCTACATCTGAAAATGTAATCAAGTCTGGAGCCCTAAGGTTTAACCCAGCAAATCTATTGAGACATTACTGTTATGTTCAAATTAGGTCTTTGGTTTTAGAGTGAAGGAAGCAGCTGAGACACATTCTTTTCCATACTACTCTGTTGTTCCGGCGACTTGAGCTAACCTCTTTGATTTCTCTCTTAACCTGTTCATACCTCATGAGCATTCAGAGTCTCCCTTACTCAGATTTACTGGCCCTCCAGCTGGAGATTTACTGAGATGCTATGGAGACTATCAAAGCCCCAACAGCATGATCTGAAAGTCTATGAATGAAGATTAAAACCTAGACTTAGACTAGGCATATGTTTCCTGAAGGTGTGCTGTATTGTTCAGTAACTTAGAATGCCCCAAATCCAGAGGAATGTGGATGTATCATCCAATGTTTGATCACATGAGCTTACTGTCACTTTTTCTTTTTTACAGATGCAGAGGAAATCCAAGCTATTTCAAATGTTTTGAGCTCTACAGAGATACTGATTAATAGATGTCTTACAAGTTACACAAAGAGTAAAGACATTAGTATTTTACAAAGGGAATCACCTTGTAAAAAGGGGTTCATACCAAAATGCTTTTATCAATTGTTCCAAAAGCAGATAAATATACATGAATTTCAGAGCCATGGAGATTTGTTCTTTTCTGTGTTTTTCTTAAAGTTCAGGAACTGCACGTGTCTAAGAAGTTTGTTTTTTTTTTTTAATTTTGCAATGACTTTCAGAATGATTTAATGTCATTATTTAGTTTCACACTCAAATATATCAGAGAAAAAAACATCTGCAAAACATGAGGTTATACTGTATCATCAGCAGAGGGGCTTCTTGGTTAGGATGTGATATATGTTAGAGTACTTTGAGATGTTATACTTAAATCCAGAAAATTGAAACTTGAGGCAAGGCTCCTGATGCATAAACTTTGCCTGAGAAAGTGTTGTGGGACTAGGGGTGTTACAGTATTTGTTTGGTTTTCACTGAGATTTGGCGTACACTTCAGGAGAGAGTAATGCCCTTTGCTGTTGATTTTTTTTCCCCTTGATTATTACAAATGCTGCAAACAGAAGTGAATTTGTGGAGGAGGGGAACCAAGAACATTTTGTAATTCTTGAGAGGTTAATTGCACTATTTATAGACCTAATTGCAAAGGGAAAAACTCTCAGCATGACCCGGCAAGGTCAGCATAGTAATAGCAACCTAAATGGAGCTCTGACCAGTCATGAATTACTGTCTTTGATACTGGAATGCTGACAGTTCAATCACAGCACTGTTTCAATAGAGAACTCCATATATTTAAAGTGCTGATACTGTTTTCCCTCTAAATGACAGGCTTGACAGATGGGCCGAAAGCACTGCAGACGTTTGAACAAGGAAATAGAGAGGTAGCCTGCTGGAAGCGAGGCTTCACGCAGCCAGCCACAGATGATGAATAGAGTGTGATTGTGTCTGACAGGTAGTAATATAACTATTCATTCACCACAGAACACCTGGAGCACACTATATTAAATGGTACAAGATGGAGATATTCTGTGACAGGAATGGGAAGTGTGAATCCCATGCTGAGTCTAGGTACAGCAATATAAAAGGTCAGGGGTCCTGAAATATAAACTGCTTGAGAAAAGGATGTAATTAAATTATTTGCTTACTAAAGCCTTTCTAATGTTTTGCTAACATGTTGCCAGTATCATTATTTCAGCATGTCTGCATAGCTGAAATGAAGACAGCAAACACTGCTTGCTGACTACTGGGCTTCTGTTTTGTGTTCAGAGGTTTGCTAGTCAAAGTGTCATCGTTATTGTTCAAAGCTGCATCAGAGAGCAAGAGTGAGGAGGGGCAGAAATGTCTAATGGTACTGTAAATTGAAAGCATTGAAAGCTGTGTGCTGTGTTTTGTTTCATATTCTGAAGCTTATAACTGATTTTAGGGCCTTTGAGGCCAAACATCTGCTGTATGCAACAGGTCACTGGAGAATTGAAGGATACTGCATTCAAGGGTAATGTGGGCTGTGGAGCTGTGTGATATCACAATTTTGTTTTGTGTACTCTAGCTTCAACTTTCATCTCTCTGAGATGAATGAAGCTGCCATCTTAATCTTGTTATGGGAGAACTGCAACTCAAGCCAGAGAATATTTGCCTTGACCTCTTGCTTTAATGAGGAGCAGATAATTCTTAAAGTCTAGATTTTCTCTTTACATAAAGATGTAAAAACTATAGCTTGGGATTAGATCCAATGTCATATTGAGTTGCAACTGAGCGGTAGTAAATTGGTTTATTATATTGCAGAATGTTTTCCAGATAGGAGCTATTGAAAACTTCAGGAACACTTGTTAATATTTTTTTGGCGTACACCTGGGATAATTTGAAACTTGTTTTGAGCAACAAGATTGTTGGTACTGTTTGTACTGTTGTATGCAAATATGTACTTCCAGTAAATGATATCAAAACGGAAATCTTGGTAGCAGTCATGCACAAGCGAAGATTTTTTGCAACAGTTCCTGTCTTGATAGAGATTATTAACCAAATTTTTAAAGTACACTTGTTGTCTGCTTGATGATTGGCAACTCTTAAAAGGCAATCATAAAAATATGATGAATTTCTATATTCGAAAAAATATAGATGACTAATGCACATATAGTCCCTCCTCTTGTGTGTCCAATTAAGAGCTTTATTTTTGTAAGTGTAGATAAAAGAGAGGGAGGGGGAAATAAGGCAAAACATTTTTGTAATATTAACTTACAAAGAATTTGACTCCGTATAATTAGAAATGTTATTGTAGAGCTGGTGATTTGTGATGGTTATTGTCATTTGACCTCAGATTGTTGAAAAATGTTGAGTAGAACGATCTACATTATAATTTTGTTACTGTTGTCAGCATTTCAATGTCTAATGAATATATTGGTTTTGTTTTTTCAGATTAAAAACCAACAAAAAGAATGACTACCTTTTTCTGGTTGAAACATCTAACTTTGTAGGTACTTCAAAGAACTATTTTAATTCCTTGCACTCCATACATTATTTGAAGTTACACAGATAAATGATTTAATGTTGAAATATGTGTTTTCAAATCAGCATAATGTATAGTATCAACTATGTAACTACACTGTACTGTGTACAGTTTTGGAGCCNGTATTCCTTGTTTTTTCATTTTATAGTGGCTAAAATTTTAAGCAGATTTTAATACAGATTTGAAACCAAAAGCAGAGTTACAGTCTGGACAGACAGACCAGTTTCCTTTTTAATGTAAAATAGGTAGTGAGGTGAACTTGAACTCTTTGATCTCTGAATCCAGTCCACTTTGATTCTGCTTCTGTTTTGCCTCAGTATCTTAATGTAGCAATGCTGACATATTTTAAATTGCTTTGAAATTGCTCTACAAACTGTTGATTTAGATTGTTATTGTCAAACACTAGGGTTGGATGATTTTATTTAGCATTTCACGTATATAGGCAATCACTTCAGATATCTCATGCAACGTAAGTCATGAGGACCATACTTCTAAATATATTCAGTGACATGGCTGTTGATTTGTTTTGGAAACAACTTGTGGAATGAAATATTTGGTGGTTAGCTTTCCATAGGAAGATATTCAATGGCTTTCATCTCAGATTAGTTTTGCTTGTCACTTTATTGGTGAATTATCTGGCCAGATCAGTTGCTGTCTTAGTGCTTGCCTAGTGACCTACCCTGAAAATAGAAGGCATTGCAGGCCCTCTTGTCTTTTTCTTTCTCCTTAGATTTTCAAATCTGGCAACCTAAATACTAGGTTAAAAATAACAGTA
>WBNM01024896.1:0-10447 GCA_013399055.1 Ramphastos sulfuratus
CAATTCAATGTCCTTCTTGTGTTAGAGGCCACAGAACTGGAGGCAATACACCAGATGGGGGTCTCACAAGAGCAGAGTAGAGGGGGAGAATCGCCCGCTTCGACCTGCTGGTCAGGCTGCTTTTCATGCAGCCAAGGACACCTTTTTTTGTTTCTGGATGAACAGAGAAAGCAAAGAGTGGGAGAGCAGGTATGAGTCCAGTGGAGATGTTTACCTTTCACAGCAGCTTTCTGTGAATCTCTCTGGTTTGTCCTGCTCTCAAAAAGCGTATCTTTAGCTAAATTAACATTTTTTAAAGTTGGATTAACAGTTCCTCTCTATTCATGTAAGTTCTGCTATTCTCAAGCCCTGGCATTTATACCAGGCAGCAGACATGCCAGTTGGTCCCTCTGGAGCCTGGCAGCTGGTTCATTTCAGAGCCCAGCAGCTCTCTGGTGCTGCGAGGGCTTTGGCCACTAAGTGAGCAGAGATGAAGAAAATAGCTGAAAGACTGAAAATTTACTGAAGAATATTTATAAAAAATGGAATCCAAAGAAATACGTCAAAGCGAGCAACTTTGATTCAGCCCAGCGCTTCTGATGCAAGCTCACAATGTGCTTATCTACCATTTAGCAGATTAACAGGCAGAGGCCAAAACGTCCCAACGAAAGGGATTTATTTTGCCAAAAGCCACTAGATGGGGATGCAAGGACACCTTTCTGCTCTTTCCTTCTGCTTGGGTCCCCATTCAGCTCTGTCTGAGCTGGTCTTCCCGGCTAACAGGAATTGTTTGTCTCTGCTCTTTCTTTTCAGGAGCTGACAGAGGTAATTTTAAAACTTATCATTCGCTGACTTTTCATCCTGTACGATTCAGGCCTAAGGCAACAGTTCCGATGTGATTACCGCTTGCGGAATATTATTCTCTGCATCAAGACTCGGCAGAAGAGTGAAGGACTTGGCTTTCAGTTTGCGGATTAGTCTTCTTTTGTAGGCTGCGGAAAGGAAAAGTACTTTAGATTGAACACAGTGGGGGGAAAAAAGGGTATTCAGCAAGCTGGTAATCTCTGAAAATGGCCGTACTTCGGAACAGTTACTGCGGAAAAAGAGCCAGGAGATTTTCCTCGGGCTCAATAGTCAAATCTCAGGGCAAGATTTTTTTTTCCTCCTGCTTTGAAATCTGTAATTTTCCCTGGGAATAAGAGAGACAAAATCAGAAAGACTGGCTTGGCAGCAATGTAGGCAGGATCAATCCATAGATGTCTGTACCATGAGCACGTATGGGCTGTGGGAATCCATGAAGGCACTAGCAGTGCTATGGGGTGGTAAGGAGTGAGGAGGGCTCCAGCTCCTCAAAAAAAAACTTTCCTAGAAAAATGTTAACAGTAAAATCTCAGCTTCTGGGCTGTGGTAGGGTACTCAAAATATACTCCATGGTTCAAAACAGAGAGTATACTTTGAAAGAAGTCCCAAAATTCATTCATTTAAAAGCAATGTCATAAAAACTTTCAGTGACTGGCAAGAGGGAAGAGAGGAGGAGTCAGGAATTCTTAGTCAGAGTACCCAGCTCAGGGAGCCTCAGAAAAATGGTTTGGTCGTAAAGGAAAAAAATCACCTCACATCATAATAATCAAATCAGAAAACTGTGAGAAGCACTGAAGTATTTAAGCGGTTACATGTCTTTCTTACTCCATGTGCTTAAAGCACAGAGCTAATGCCATCGGTTCACAGCAATCCATGTTTTAAGGAGTGGGGGCCACGGCTGAGGGGATCGTTCTGTGTTTTAATTGCACCTCCATGAATTGCTCAAACCTAAGTGCTACATTTCATTAGAAACAAACAGCAACGCAACAGCTTTTCCCAGGTGAGAGGGTGGAAAGGCTGCAGGGGCAAAGGCTGCAGGACATCGTGTTCAGAGCAGTGGCCGTTCCCCTGAACTCCGTGGCTGTCAGACACCACAGGCAGCTGCCGTGAGGCAGTCCTTCAGGTGCTGCCTGCGGTTCCTGCTGAGATGTTCCCAGCAGCTGAAACAGGTACTGCAGCCTCTGCCTATTTTTTCTTTTATTTCTTCCCCCCACCCCTACCCTAACCTGCTTAGCAGTCTCCTCATGGTGACAACAAAATATCTGTTTTCCAGGAAAACATTTGAGCTTTATGGATTAGCCACGGTAGGCACTTGCAGACCCCCATAAAGCACGTTGACACGCTCTCTGGTGTATTACTAACTTGACTGAAAAATTGATCAAAACTGATAGAGTTACAGGGCCCTGAGCCCCTTTACAATCTGCTCTTGTGCCGCTTGGCTCTTAGAGAGGCAGCAGAGTCAAACCTGGCGAAAACTCTTGCCTGGAAAATGCACCTTCATCCTGCCCTTGGTTTGCACCATGACAAGAGCTGAGTACCCAAAGCAGGTAACATACAGGAGGTACCCCCTAAATCACTGCTGTAGTTTGGCTCCCCTGCCAGCTGCAGGTATCCCTGAAACACAGTAGGGAGCACTTGCAGGTTCCTGCCCTGCCACAGAGCCATAGCATCAGCTGTGATGTTCCACACAGACATGAGCTCATGCAGCACCTGCACCTTTGCTGCAGCTGGTGTGTTCCCCATCCCATCGGCTCCAGCAGCAGCTCCTAGGAGAGACTGTTTCTCAATTACAGAAATGCTTAACAAATTGATTAAAGGTGGGCATAGGTTTGCTGGAGACCATGGGATGCCATGCAGTAGAGGAGCTGCTGGTCTACTGCAAGACCTCATCAAAGTATTTCTTCTTTTCCTCCCTGCCTCCCAACAGCTCTTCCTTTTGCTCACTGAGATTATCATTCTCTTGGAACAGAATCACTTCTTTTTGAGATATTTGTGCCCTATTTCAGCACAAGATCTCCTAGTCTTTGGAAAAGATCTGAGTGTCCGGTGTGTAAGTCTCCAAGCATCCTCTAGTGTCCCAGTCCTACAGAAACACCTCGCGTTTCTGACATGTACAGTTTGATTTTACTGGAATCCCAAATGGACACTGAATAGCACAGCCAATATCTGATGCAAAAGGTTTCCAAACAATGGGTCAGGTGGTCTACAAAGCATATTAAGATCACAGAACTGTCAGGGTTGGAAGGGCTTATCAAATTCCAACCCTCTCTGCCATGGGCAGGGACACCCTTCACTAGAGCAGCTTGCTCAGAGCCACATCCAGCCTGGCCTTAAAAACTTCTAGAGATGGGGCTTTTACTACCTCCCTGGGCAACCTATTCCAGTGTCTCACCACCCTCATGGTGAAGAACTTCTCTCTAACATCCAACCTGAATCTACCCACTTCTAGTTTTGCTCCATTCCCCCCAGTCCTATCACTGCCCGACACCCTAAAAAGTCCCTCACCAGCTTTCTTGTAGACTCCCTTCAGATATTGGAAGGCCACAATAAGGTTTGCTCAGTCTTCTCCAAACTGAACAAACCAAATTCTCTCAGCCTGTCCTCGTAAGAGAGGTGCTCCTGCCCTCTGATGATCCTCACTGCCTTTCTCTGGACATCTTCCAGCATGTCCAGATTTTTCTTGTAACAGAGGTTCCAGAACTGGACACAGTACTCCAGGTAATAATTGACAAGAGATCAGAAATGAACGAGATAACAAGGGAGATAAGTCCTAAACTTACAACCAGAGACAAAATGTCCCTCACCATGCATTAAACTGTGCCCAGTCTTGTGTGAGACAGCAACACTGTGCTCATTGTCGAACCCAGCTCAGTAAAGCTGATCACTGAACAGATGAGTGCAATGATATGGAATGCATGCAGGGGAGGAAGCACTGCTGCAGAAAGGCATTGCTCACACAAGTCTCTGTGCTGCCTTCAAACCACACAATGACAATGGCACAAGGACGGAGAGGGAGATCCTCACTCTTCAGAGTCATGATACAAGTTATAGCCTCCAATATTACTTAATGATGGCTTTGAAATTATGTCAAAATGTTACTGTGTGGCTTTATTAGACAAGGAATGTGCGGTAATGACTGCTGCCAGCACAGGGAGCAAATAGAGTTAATTTCAGAACTTTGTATGTGCATGTAGATAGATATACAGGGCAGTCAAGAGAATATGAGATTACTTCACTGCAAAGATCGAGCTCAGGCAGCCTTCTATCACCTTGCAAAATGCTGGAAGCTTACAGTTTGTGAGCTGTGTGCCACAGGAGCACCTCAATGATTTATGTACTTTGACCTGAATATACACAAAATTAAAAAGATCTTCTAGTAGCTCTTTTGCACCCCTGCTGCTCCCTCCAGCTATGAACAAATTCTTCTCAGGTCCTCACCAAGTCCTGCACTGCAGCCAGAGGCAGCTGCAGTCACGTAATGCAGTGCAGAACAGAGCCATCCATGTGCCACTCTTCTGGGGTGGCCCTGGCCAATAGAGGGGTTCAGGATCAGCCCCAACAACCCTTGGAGGCAGCCGCAGTGACTTACATGGGTAAAAGCATGGAGTATGAACTCTGCGCAACTTTAGGTACTTGGCATCTTTTCAGACAATGATGCTATTGAAGTTACCCTTACAGGGACTAATTCTTCTAAGTAAGTCCTTCATGGCCTCTACCTTAGGCCAGTAAACCTAAGGGTCATCAGTCAGGGTCATCAAGTGCTAACAGGCCCTGATGACCCTGACTTCCTCCTTCTGTCCTTGCTCTCTCATGTGGCAACAAAATTTCATTTCTTCTCCCTCCATGACCAAATTTTAACTACTTACCCCAGAAACTGTCTGATCGTTGAGCTCCAGGCAGGTGTGAGGAGTCATGAAAAGAGCAGCACCAAACATCTCAGCAAACTTGAAGTGTCAAGACCATAACTGCTTCAAAGATCCCAAGGAAGAGAAGCAAATGAAGCAGCTGCAGCACAACCTCTTCTCTCTGAACACGGCCAGACTCCATGGCTCAAGCCATCGGGCTCCTCTTTGTACAGCCCATGTCCACACTGCAGATCTCATGTTTGCCCCTGCATCTGCTTTCAAATTAACATCCCTGATCACTTCCACTCGTGTATTGCCTGAGGAGTGCATCCTAAATACAAAACACATTGCTGGGGCTGCTGAAGGTTCCTCCTGCAGCTTAATGCTCTTCAAAGAGTGCTGGAGGGAAGCAGCTCAGCCGGCTCTGGCACAGCCCTGTCTGCAGGATTTAACGTGATTCCTGAGCTCTTAGCAGACCTAACCCAGAGCTATGGTTTTCATCTTTTTTCCTTTCCCTCCTTAAATAATACATATGTGAGTGAGCTTTGCTAAAGCAGTGAAGATGCTTTTGATCTCGATTACTACTATCAGCTATAGCAAGAAAATTAACATTCAGGATTTGTTACCAACACTTTAATTATTCAGTGTTATCAAGTTGTCACCAGGCCTTTAATTATTTTTCAGTGTATACCTAATTTCCCACACTATGATTGCTTTAGCAACATTAAGGTAGAGCTGTGACTGTAATAGAAAATGTCCAAGTCCTTTATGATGCTGGGGATTGGAAACGACAATGTTAATAAAATTCACACCTCTCCTGTGCCACAAGCCATCATCAATACAGAGTCTCCCTGTAGTTGGCGTGCTATTTAATTATGCTCTTTTGGTACCAATAAACAATAATATATTCACAATGAGCAAACAGGATGTAACACTGACTATTATTCTGCATCTATTTAAAGACTGGACACAACAGCATAAAATCTCACTGCCAGTGCTTCTCAGAGCTGGACTGTGCACTTTGGATGATGGTGTGACACTGGGAAAGTTGTTTATGCATGTGCACCCAAGAGGGAGTCCTATTCTGCAGACATGCAGAGGTTTCACAGGTGATCAACACCAATGATGCCAATAGTTGTTTACAGAGGTGGTCTGTTTTAACACACCAGGCAATTTTGACTCAGCAAAAATGTTATACAAAGAGAGAAACTGTGTTTACAACAACAGAGATAGTGCAGAAACCCTCACAAACCTCACAAAATCTAAAAAAAATGCAATTTGCCACAGTCCAGGGCAAGAAAATGGTGGGATTATTATACCTGAGGCAGGACCTTGTCACTGGAGAAGTCTCTGAGGAGCTTTTCCCACTGTTGTTTACTCAATAACCCTAAATCCCTGGGGGAAGATACAAAGCAGCTATTCCTCCTCTTCTTCCTTAAACCACTGTTACTAGTCAGGGCACTCTTTGTCTCTGATGTGCAGGTGATGCCTGATGGACACTTGAGGCAGCTTATCTCAGACTGATGGCCAAGGATCACTTAGCACCTGTCCCTGTGACTGCCCTTCATAGAATCACATAACCATTTAGGTTGGAAAAGATCCTTTAAGTTCATCAGTCCAATTGTTAACTGCACAGCCAAGGAAAGAAATTCTGGTGGAAGTCCTGCCCAAACTACCTGCACTTGTCACTGGTTGGTGAGTGAGCACTGGATGGAAGCATCAATGGTGAGAGATGCTGGGAACAAAGGCAGGCTGGAAAGGCAGAGAAAAGTTTTGGGGATGGCTGTTGGTGCCGTATGTAGGGAGAAGGACCCTGAGAAAGGACAGAGCTGCCCCTGCTCACAAAGAGGGAAAATGGCCAGTCAACATGATGAGGTGGAAAGGCAAACGGGGACAGAAGAGGCACACAAAGCATACCCTGCTGTTATTCTGGGTATTGCTCAGTAGATGAAGCAACCAGCAGCAGCAAGCAGTAGGACATTAGGGCAGGGTCACCATTTTCTTCACATGTAACCTCAAAGTCCTTTGGCACATACTTCCAACTTCCTGTCTTGGATGATTTGCTTTAGTTAGAATGTCCTCTAAGTCTAAACGCTCTTCCCAGCTGCTCTACAGATCCCCAGTGCTCTCCTCTGTTGCCCTGGCCTTGCTGCTTTCAGCTATTAAGACTCAGAAATTTCATCTCACTTATTTCTTTGCAAGAGGAAAATGGGCAAAGCCGTCTCACTAACGTGCATGTACCTGGATCATAAATCTGATGAATGGTAAAATAAGGAACTTACGTCTGAACCTGACCTTCTTTACACAATGTTTGAGCACCCTGAATGGAAAATCCCTTAAGCAAGTCTGCATCTCCAAACTGGGGCCTCTTGGTCACCACCATAATTCTCCCTTTCAGCAGGTGGATAGGTGTGCCAAGCAAATACACAAATGATAGGATTTTCTTTCTTTCTTTCATAGAATCCTAGAATGGTTTAAGTTGGAAGGGATCTTAGAGATCATCTACTCCAATCTTCCTGCCATTGGCAGGGATGTCCCTCAACTAGACTTGGCTGTTCAAGGCCTCATCCAACCTATCCTTGAACATCCCCAGGGAGGAGGCATCCACAGCCCCCCTGGGCAGCCTATTCCAGAGTCTCACCATCCTCGTACTGAAGAACTTCTTCCTAAGATCTAGTCTAAACCTCTTTTTCCCTCATCTTAAAACCATTCCCTCTTATTGCTAGACAACTACCTTCCAATATCTGAAGGGGTCCTAAGGGAAGGATGGAGAGGGATTGCAGTTACAGTTACAGTTAGGTTTAAGTCCTCCTGAATACATGGATGAGAAAGGAACCGATTCCACTTCCCAGGTCAGGGTGGTGGTTGCTGGAACCCATCTCTCATGGCGCTCAGCCCTTGCCCCACTGACGCGGAGAAGCTGAGAAATTTGCGGGGGCTGCAGGCACAGTGAGTGCCTGATCCCTGTTCCCTTATGATATCAAAACAGCAAAACTGTTGGTTTAACTAGGAGTGACACATCACCTTTATAAATTAACTCAGACTTTTCACCTTACTCTTGCTGGAAGATCCACCCTAGTCGAGCACTGCTCCCCTCTGGTAGTAGAAACCAGCTCTACATTTTTGCAGCCAAGGTCTGCTTTCAGCTGGGCAACAAACTCCTCTTTAGGAAAGCAGGACATACTCTTCGCAGAAGAGGTTTCACAGCAGCATCGAGGTCCATCGGTGAGATTGGTCACTTGATGAAATAATTTGGGAGAAGAGCCCTGCATCCACAGCCAGACCATGTGACATTTCGGCTGTCTCCCAGCCATGCTGCAATAAATGGAGCTGTCAGGTCACAGCACATCATTTCATTTCCATTCAAGCACCTACTCAATATTCATCAAGTCATAGGGGAACATTTTTATGTCGGGAAAAACAGGACCGCTCTCCCAAAATGACTCAAGGGCAACAAAAATAAATTGTCTTTAAACCTGTGTAAGGGATGCTGAAGACACAAACAAGGCATAAAATAATATGGAGCTGGAAAGTCCTTTTTCCTTATTAGATTCATCAAAGTAAAACTAGGCTGGCAAGCTTGTTCTATCAAGCAAAAGGATGTGGTAAAAAAGGAAATGAAAATTCTGATCCATATTCATTGCTACAGTGTCAGCAAGGGAGAAAAAAGCTCCACTTCATTTTTTTTCCCACTTAGAAAGCTGATCTGAACTTTTACAGGGGAAAAGAAAGTAAGCAAAGCTGATAAGGAAGCAAAAGGAAATCAAAGATAATTAATAGAAACAAAGCAAGGAGCCAAAGAGACCAGACAAAGTGTCTAATATTAACTACAATGAGAAACACAGAACATGCTTGACTGCACCAAGCAGCAGCACCAGGCACCATCAGCATTTTAATAGGGAGATTTTCAGAGCTCCCAGTGCTAACCTAGCCAGCACTGCTGCTGTCCATGGCCCACATCTGGCAGCCACCATCGTCTGCATCTGCAGCAGGGTTTATCTCCAAACACAAACCAAATTTTTTTTTCTTTTCTGTTTAAATTAGGTTTTAACACTGTCCTGGCAGCAGCACCTGAACAGTTACATCCACAGTATCTGTTGCATGTGTGAAATAAAGCCAGGCTGCTTCCCAGGATAAAAGAGGCTCAGACCTTGAGAAGCAGAAGTTTAAGGGTGAAGAGGACCAGTGACTAAATAGGGGGGGAGCTTACTGCTGGTATAGGTGAGTGTGTACATTTTGCATTTCGACAGCCTTGATAAGTGAGCACATTTTCCTCTCTAGGACAATGACAGGACAAACAAGTTTCAAGCAAGTCTTGTCTGTTGCAGCCAAGCTCTGGGAGGGTGCTAGTCCTACAGCCAGCACCAAAAGCCCTGGGCTCTGGAATGCATCACTGATTGTTTCATTCGAAATTTCACAGCATGTGGCTTTTCCCCAGCATCCGCTTGCCAGGTTTGTGTGATTAGGGGAGACAGGCAGCTTTCTGGTTTTGAGAGTTGTACTTTCCTGCCTGTCCTGGTGATGGAAATAAGATGAAGGAGAGTAAAAGCACTAGCATTCTATGGAAACGTGCTCCAAATTTTCATTATCTAGGGGAGCCATCCTTTGTGATTTGTGAGCAGGGCTGCCAGTTCAGCCAGTCGCATGATCTCTGTGAAAGGGACATCATAACTGTGTGCAGTGGGGACTGCAAAGGGGACCCAGCAGACTCACCTCAGACAATGGCTCATCATTTCTGTATCAGCCTCTGCCAGAACATCAAAAATACTGCACAATTTTACAAACTAGAAGCAGGAGGGTTTTTGTGGATTTTAGAGGTTTGGGGTTTTTTTGGTGACAGATGATCTGTGGCACCTGTGCATGGGTGACAAAGGAATGGGAGGGTGATCCCTGTGGCCCTTCTGCAGCCCTCTGAGTGCACTGAACAGATTTGTACTCCTTTCTCTTACATTTCCCTTTGGTCGCACAGGCTCGCCAGCACAGTTTTTTTTTTTCTTTTTGTGGATGAAGCTTGATGAGATTAGGAAACGATGCCAGCCCCTACTCCTGCAGAAACCGCAGAATTACTGGAGAGCACTTTCATGGCCTCTTCCCTCAGAAGAGGACAGTGGTTTTAATGACAAACTGACTGAAATCTCACTTGGCATGAAGCAACTGCAACAGTAAATATTTCGAGTCACCGCTTTGCTGTAATAGAGACTGCATTTAAAAGTAATTGCTGTGGATCTGCCGTATCACGCGAAGGAACAGAGTGACAACGCAAGCACGACGTGACACATCTGCATTACAGCTTTTCATCTCAATTCAGTCTTTAACAGGCTCCATCAGCTGATTACATTCAGGACATGAAGTGATATTTTCCGCCAGCCTCTGCTGAAGACGTAGCAATCTCCTGAAGCTTCCCAGCAATGAGGAACCTGTCTAAATGTCATCACTGCCACCATGGAGTGCAGCCGGCAGTCTTGGGGTAGAGCTTATACAGACGTACATCTCTGGTGCTCCTCTGCTGAGCCCATCAAGCACAGCCCATTGCAATAGAAGCCAGACCTAGAACTGGGACTGTGTCATGGTAGGCTTAAACAGGCCAAAACAGGCTTATACATGTCCTGGCTTGCCCAGACATGTTTTTTCTGCCCTTCCTCCTTCTGTTTTGGGGAGAAGCAACCATGGGAAAGAGGACAAAGAACCTGGAGCCACTAAACCTAAGGACTCTGGCCTGCCCAGACATGTTTACATTCCGTGGTAAACAAGGTACACGCACT
>WBNM01024926.1:2269-13149 GCA_013399055.1 Ramphastos sulfuratus
AGAAACACAACAGCCCTCCCAGAAATCAGAGACCCCAGGAGGGGCTCCCAACCACCCTTCCCCCTTCTCCCCACCCCTACACCTTACCCCAAGGTTTGCCTTACATGCAAGGTGAGTTTGGAGGATCGGCCAGGGGGGTTAGAAGGAAAGTGGTTAGTGAGGTTACTCGGCAGAGAGAAGTCAAGAAGCTGCTAGACAGCCTGAGACACTGTGCCCAAGAGACTGTCTTATCTATGTTTTGTGTTCTTATTTTAAACATCTCAGCAAGCCTATGAGTGAAGTAGACATCACCATTGTTTTCCTTTCACAGCCTATAATATAATTTTCTCTATTGAAATATTCCAATTAGCCTCAAACCAGCACATGAGTCTTAGCTGATTTTTTTTTGTTTTTTAATCAGCCAACAAATAAATTGTGCTGAAACATGAGACTCCCATGGTGATTAGCTACTACAGTACATATGGTATGGTAGCATTAAGCTGTGTTTGAAGACCTCACAAGGCTTCAACACAGCATGCCTGCCAACTGTTGACCATACACTAGAGCTGATATAAACAAGGAGTTGCCTCCTGCTATCCTGCACCTGGATTTGCTACACTGATAAATCTTAGATGTTACTGCAGAGGAAGGCCTAGCAAGGGCTTCAAATACTTTCTCTCCACAATAGCTGCAGCAAGCAGACCACACATCCCCACCAGAAAAACAGATGTCATGTGCTGTCTGTTTGAAATGAGCTTGTCACATCGCACAAGATTTGTTGTTGCCCTGTCCAAAAGTTGCAGCACTTCTGTGTTTCTCTTGGTGAAAGCAGACAACATTATATCCCTTATGTTATACTGACTGCATCTAAAATTCAGAAGTGCTCAGGACTGATGGATCAGGGGGACAGGTGCAGCAGCAGACTAAATGCTGTACACAGTGACTTTGGCTGTTTTGGACGGTGTGTCAACTTGAATAGTCATGTCCTGCAACTTCGTATTCAATATCTGGCATTTAAGTCTTAGAAAAATAAGCCCAAAAAATACGAATAGATTTTTTTCTTTTTTTTTTTTTTCTATCTATTGATTAAACACTGACATCTGATCAGAGGGCTGGAGCTGCTCTCCTATGAGGACAGGCTGAGAGAGTTGGGACTCCGCAGTCTGGAGAAGAGAATGCTTCAAGGAGACCTTAGAGTAGCCTTCCAGTATCTGGAAGGCTGCGGAGGGACTATTGACAAGGTCTTGTAATGACAGGACAAGGGGCNATGGTTTAAACTGACAGAGGGGAGATTTAGACTGGATGTCAGGAGGAAGTTCTTTCCAGTGAGGGTGGTGAGGCACTGGCACAGGTTGCCCAGGGAGGTTGTGGCTGCTCCCTCCCTGGAGGTGTTCAAGGCCAGGTTGGACGAGGCCTTGAGTGACCTGTACTAGTGGGAGGTGTCCCTGCCTATGGCAGGGGGTTGGAACTAGATGATCCTTGAGGTTCCCTTCCAACCTTACCATTCTATGATTCTATCTTTAATGACGTTTCCTACTGCAACTTCAGCTCAAGCGAAATTTACAGCATTTCTTAAGATGATCTGAACAAAATTAACTTCTGGCAATAGTAATTATTCATAAGTCTCCTCTCCATTCATTTTACAGTTTGAATGTTATGTAGAATTATTTACTTATGAATAAATAGCCTTAATGCATTTTAGACCTCTGTAATATCTCATATATGTAAGACCTCTATAAAAATAACTGAAAATAAGCTGTCAGTGGGCAATTTTGTGGCACTGAGCCATACTGATTTAGTTAGCACTGGCTTACAGTCATATTATTCCCATGTTGTCTCACACTGAATCATAGAATGATAAGGTTGGAAGGGACCTCAAGGATCATCTAGTTCCAACCCCCTGCCATAGGCAGGGACACCTCCCACTAGCACAGGTCACTCAAGGCCTCCTCGAACCTGGCCTTAAAACACCACCTGGGAGGGAGCAGCCACAACCTCCCTGGGCAACCTGTGCCAGTGCCTCACCACCCTCACTGGAAAGAACTTCCTCCTAACATCCAGTCTAAATCTCCCCTCTGCCACTTTAAACCCATTGCCCCTTGTCCTGTCATTGCAAGACCTTGTCAATAGTCCCTCCCCAACCTTTCTGTAGGCCCCCTTCAGATACTGGAAGGCTACTCTAAGGTCTCCTGGAAGCCTTCTCTTCTCCAGGCTGCAGAGCCCCAACTCTCTCAGCCTGTCCTCACAGCAGAGCTGCTGCAGCCCTCTGATCATCTTTGTGGCCCTCCTCTTAATTCTGAATGTAGTGATCCACCTGGACCATGGAGAGATTTTTAGAATTGTGCCTAAAATTGAAGGAATTAGTTTCTTCTCTTACCTCTGCATCCTGTACCATTTGTGTGAATGCCAGCAGTCTCCAAATTACACCAAACATCTGTAGCTGAGATGCAGCCTAAGGAAAGCTGCATTATAAATCTACTGTAACCAGGCTGTTGATCTCTACCCACCTTCTCAGAGCATTTAATCTAGAGTTTCTACAGCATGCCTGTTGTTCTCCATATTTTGGTCTCCATATTTTTCAATACAATTTGGACAAGACTCCATTAAACTGTCTGCTTGTTATTCCCCTACTGGTACTCTCTTCCTAGTTCTGCACAGGTACTACAGTCTTGACCCAAAGTAATTTTTTGTTTTCCTGGTTGTGGGAACTCAAAGCACTTTTTGTCAAACTATTTTAAGACTAACCATCAATAGGCCCTGCTATTCCAGTTTTGCATGAAATCTTCTGGTCAAACCAAATAGTGACTAAGAAAATAAACAAGCAAACTGAGATAGAGGAATCTTTGCTGCATTTAAACACTCACAGGACAACTCTGTTTGTGGCTATACAAGAGACAGACTCATTACCTTATTCCTAAGTGCTTCCATTTCCCCCATTTTCTAAATGGGGTTGAATTGTATGGATTTTTAGCATTTATTTTTAACAGTCAGCATGGAAAGCATTTGACTTTCCAACTGACTAAAGCTTTAGCATATATATTCTTTAAGCCTGAGCTGTTTGGGTTGAAGTTTGTCTGGAGTGGGAAATTCTGGTAGGAGCTGAGAGAAATACAGTGTTGTTGAACAGCCTTTCATAGCAGCACTCTTAGGGCACAACATAATGCAGGAGATACAACATGTAGTTACATTTCAGTTATCTTGATGCCTGTTTGTCATATTACTGCTTCTGATGCTGTCAAGAACCATAGGAAAGGAAAGATAAGGCAGATTTTTTTTTTCCTGGTTTTGGTATGCTGAGCAGAGATATTAACATATGCTACAGAATGCCTCAGGGGACAGATTGCAGATATTGAGAGACCTCTGGCTTTGTCCTCTCTTAGAATTATAAACCTGAAAATACAGTATTAAGATCTGCTTCTTGTGGTATCACAGAATCATAGAATGGTAAGGTTGGAAGGGACCTCAAGGATCATCTAGTTCCAACCCCCTGCCATAGGCAGGGACACCTCCCACTAGTACAGNTTTTCATCAACCCAGACCCAGAATTTTTCTCTTCTATTTCTTGTTTCTATTGTTGATCATTATTTTCCAGCACTGAATCTGATAATGCCCTTAGCCTCCCTGTAGTGTCGCCTTGATGATTTCTGATCTGAGGTATCCTAAATAGCCTGACCTGATTGATGAATAAATTGGAGTTGCAGGTGGTAGTTCAGGTGTTTACTTCTAGTCACTGATGAACATAAGAATTTCGAATTGCTTTTCAAAGGGCTTTTGAAGTTGGGCTACTTTACTTCACAAAGGGAATGAAGTCTGTTCATATTATCAGAACTCAGGTGAAGGGCAATAGCTAATTAAGTCAGTGATACACCTCTTAGAAATGAGTGACCAAATGCTAGTTGTTTTTTTCTGACTGGTTGTGAAACCACATTAAACCACATAGTACATTCAAGTTAGGCAGTGAGGAGGTGGAAATCTGACATCTTTTGCTGAGAGAGGAAAAAGGGGCATTTAGATGCAAATTCTCACGGTACAGTTAGAGTTTGCCTTAGTCTAAACTCATACCCCCCAGATTTTTGTACAATCATTAAACAGTCTTCAATTTATCTCATGTATCAGCATAAAATCAAGCCAAGTCAGTACACACAGCTGTGCTACAGAAGCATCACAATGCAATTATTTCATTGCACGGAACAGATGCATGTTGCTGGCACCTCAGAGCCAGCAGGAGCTGCACGGAGCTTAGATCAGTGGGAATGCACTTTCACATACATCATCTGGGGACATGATTGTGCAATGTGACAGGCCTATCTCTACCAATAATTCATCTGATTTAGTGTGGCAAGGCAGGTGCTTGATTGCATCTGAAAGCCAACAGGTCACTGGCTTCATCTAGCAGCTCATGCTGTTCCCAGCAGTGCTTCATTCCTACTAAGAATTTAAACTGGGATTTGAAGTTCAGTTCCTAGCAGTTTGCCTCCTCTTTCTCATGGTCTTTCACTTCTTCTTAAAAATATAGTGGTCCATTTCAGCAAAATTAACTGCAATTTCATGGATCACTACAGCAGGAATAAGTTTTATACATAATACTGTAATCTATCTATTTGTTCCCTAGAATACAAATTGAATTGGTGAGCAATTCTATGTCCTGTGTAAACAACTGTTCAAGGCCACGTTAGACGAGGCCTTGTGTAACCTGTGCTAGTGGGAGGTGTCCCTGCCTATGGCAGGGGGTTGGAACTAGATGATCCTTGAGGTCCCTTCCAACCTTACCATTCTATGATTCTATGAACTCTGGCTCTAATTAAGAGTGCTGTGTTTTCAATGAAGAGAGGGGGAAGAAAAAGAAGATTGTGTCTCTGGGTTTTGCTTTCTGATAGCTGTTCCAGAATATTTCATTCTTTCATATTAGAAAGCTTATCATCATATAGCAAAATACATGCAACGGCTACCTTGATTTCATTTTGTGGTGCTCTTCCTCTTCCTTAGAAAAACACAGCCTTGAAATTTGGATTCTCATATCATATGCAGGATGACAATGTCTGAAATACACAATTATAGAATCATAGAATGNAATTACTCTCTCTAGTGATGCTAATTATCACATGAGCAAGATTAGAATGTGATTTGTTCTTTCATCAGTGTTAGTAATGTGCAAGAGGAAACACCCTACAAGAAGATGAGCAATTGAAAATTCATTTTCCATGGCCCCTCTTACATTCAGGTTCTCATCAAGGATTCCCAGCAAGTGGAACAATTTATGTGATTATATGAATAATTGTCTTTACAGTGTGGACACTTTCCTACTATTAATTGATTGGCATTTTTATTTCCTTCCACCACAAAGGTGTTAAATAGTAATTATCAACAACTTCTTACAGGTTCAGAGCTAAAAACAGTGTCTAGGGATGATACTGAAAATAAAGATAGCAGCTTTGATATGCTGTTACAGGTTTCTTAAGCAACAAAATTTCTCAATCAATTTGATTAATCATGAAATAGGAAAAGAAATTACTTAAATGCCAATGTTAAAGATGTTTAAGGGTAAACATTGAGTCTTGTCTTTAAACTTCATCAGACTTCTGACTTGAAGTCCATTAAGTTAGTGTAACCTAACTGCTCCCGGAGGAACAAACTGTAGTAGTTTTTAATTAAAAGAAGGAAATGTTCTTTCATGCTATGCATTAAATAAATCTGTGGCATTTATTGTGATAGACTGCAGTGAAGGGCAAGAACATAGATAGACAAATTTACAGAAAATAAGTGTCCCTTGCATATCCTGGAATTGTGGAATGCTTTAGGTCAAAAGGGACGTTTAGAGGTCTCCTAGTCCACCCCCCTTGCAGTGAACTAGATCAGGTTGCTCATAGCCATGGATAACCTGAACTTGAATATTTCCATAGGTGGGTCTTCTACCACCTGTCTGGGCAACTTGTTTCAATGTTTCACCACCTTCATTGTAAAAAAATAATTCTTCCCTGCACCTAGTCTAAATCTTCCCTCTTTTAGTTTAAAACCATAACTCCTTCTCCCATAGCACAGGTCTTGATAAAAAGATGAATCACAGAGTCATNAAGACCTTGTAAATAGTCCCTCCCCAGCCTTTCTGTAGGCCCCCTTCAGATACTGGAAGGCTACTCTAAGGTCTCCTTGAAGCCTTCTTTTCTCCAGGCTGCAGAGCCCCAACTCTTGTAGCCTGTCCTCATAGGAGAGCTGCTGCAGCCCTCTGAGCATCTTCGTGGCCTCCTCTGGACTCATTCCAACACTTTGATGTCCTTCTTGTGTTGAAGGCTCCAGAACTGTACACAGTACTCCAGATGGGGTCTCACATGAGGGGAAGAATCACCTCCCTTGCCCTGCTGCCCACACTTCTCTTGATGCAGCCCAGGACTTGGTTGCTGTATGGGCTGCATGCGCACATTGCTGCCTCATGTTGAGCTTTTCATCAACTCATTGTTCCCATCTGTCTTTGTAGGCCACTTTTAAGTGTTTGAAGTCTACAATAAGGTGTGTGGTGTCCCTGTTCCCTCTTAACTGGGCTCATTAAGGCCCTAGATTGTTGCAGGGAACAATTCCTGGGAAGAATGTCAAGAGAAGGCTTACTCTTTTTCTTTTCTTCCTGCCCATTTTCTTATTGGGACTCTTGGCTTAAAGGGTCTGATGGTTTGGGAGTTCCCTGCCCCCCCCCACTTTGTAAAATGACCCAGACTAGAACTCAGCCAGCTGGAAGTTAAGGACTGAAGCTCTATTTACAGCTCAGCACAATGTACAAGCAGAGATATACACTATATACAGGAATATTTACAGACATATACAAGGTAAAGGTAATACAGAAACACAACAGCCCTCCCAGAAATCGGAGACCCCAGGAGGGGCTCCCAACCACCCTTCCACCTTCTCCCCACCCCTATACCTAACCCCAAGGTTTGCCTTACATGCAAGGTGAGTTTGGAGGATTGACCAGGGGGGTTAGAAGAAAAGTGGTTAGTGAGGTTACTCAGCAGAGAGGAGAAGCCAGAAGCTGCTAGACCGAGTGCTGTGCCCCAGAGACTGCCTTATCTTTGTTTTATTTTTCTTAAACATCTCAGCAAGCCTATGAGTGAAGTAGACATCACCATTGTTTTTCCTTTCACAGCCTATGATATAATTTTCTCTGTTAAAATATTCCAATTAGCTCAAACCAGCACAAAGGGACATTGGGCCCAGTGGGCTTGTGGCCCAATCCTGTACATTATTGTAGTGTTTTCATGTGCATTATGACATCCTCAGGATAATTTCTTGGCAAAATTATCAACTTTGTTAGTTTCTACCAGTGGATTCTGCCAGATCTGCAGAATGAGTACACCTGCTGGCTGAAACTGCTTCAGAACTTGCTTCCTAACTGGCATACACCTGAGCTGCTGCTTGGTAACTTGTCTGGGCTATCATCTGACTGAGCAGCTAAATTAGTTATTCTGTTCTCATACTAGTAACTTGTATAACTAGGAGCTTGTATACACAGATCCTGTCTCTCTTCTGCAGTGCAATTCCCTTCATTAAATCTAGGAAAATACATCTATGAGAGAGCAATATAAACCCCAATCTACTTTAATATGTGTTTTATAGCCAGGAAATATTAGTTTCCCTTGTTTATTTTCAAGCCATTAATTTTCAGAAATGCAAAATAGATGCTAATGTCTTTCCCATTTTCAGCATTTCAGCTGATCTGCCACAGCATCATAGTATCACAGTATAAGCAAGGTTGTCTTTATATTAAAAAAGTGTTCCCACTGATAACAAACCTAAATTCAGCAGTGATGTTGTTTTTCCAAAGTTCTTACTAGTTAAGTACTTATTTTTAAGTTGGAGAGGTTTTTTTTTTCTCTGAAAATAACATGGAAAACTTTTGGTTTCCTTAATCTTGGTCTGATTTCTTTGTGCAGCTGTAATTACTTGTATCTCTCCTTAAGCAAATAGTTTAAATAATCCTTCTAAACTTCTTAAGACTGAGGCCTCCTCAAGTCATCCTTGATTCCTTCCACTATTATCTATATAATGAAAATTCCTTGGTGTGTCAGTGTTGAACAAGCCCTGTTGACAATGGTCTCTGACTTTCCTCTGATTCATTATTTATAAAATAATCCTTGTCAGGCCTCCAGTTCTTACTGCAGCCATTCATCCTGTGGCATATCATGTCCATAATCTCAGAAGCTGTGCTGTGTATCAGTTCTTGGAATGTCTTACATTGGTGAACCTCCCCAAGGAAGGTTAGAGGTTGCTTCTCTGACTTTTGCTTTGGCCTCAGGAGAATTATTTATTGAGTTGTTCTTGTGTCTCCTGAGTGCCATAGGTAAAAGTTTGCATCTGGAGTTAGTAAGTGATGGCAAGCATGTCATTTGGTGCTTATTGGGGAGGTTTAGACTGGATGCTAGGAAGCACTTCCTCACAGAAAGGCTGATTAGGTACTGGAATGGAGTGCCTAGGGAGGTGATGGAGTCACCATTCTTGGAGGTCTTTAAGAAAAGATTGGATGTGGCATGGCTTAGCTGATGTTGTGGTGTTAGATCATAGACTGGACTTGGTGATCTCAGAGGTCTTTTCCAGCCTCAAAGATTCTGTGATTCTGTTATTCTGTCTTCCAAATCAAAAAACTCATCACAGTTCTGCAAATGTAACAGCTCAGATAGGACATAATTTTCTTAAAAATCTGAGAAAGAAGCAGTGACAGAAATTATTTCATTCTCTATTTCTCATTTGCATAAAACATTTATGTAAATCATTTGGATTCAATAAGCCATATCAATGAGGAGGAAGAGAGAATAGGCTGCTTTCTGCAGTAACATTTTTGGACCCATTCAAATGTCCTTAACCAAAAATACAACCACCATGACAGACCCAAGGAGAAAACACAGAGAATACACCTAATGTCTCCTTGTCATGAGATAACAGTTTCACACCAACTAGAAGTGACTTAATTCTTCTCAATAATAGGGTTGAACCCCAAAGAATTGACACCATGTAAAATTTCTCTCTGACAGCCAACTGAGTCCTGTGCTGCAGCAAGAGCAGTGTGGGCAGCAGGGCAAGGGAGGGGATTCTGCCCCTTTGCTCTGCTCTCNATTAACTGCCTTGACTATTATAGATTAAAAGCACCATATTCAGGTGTTTCACAAGGAAAAGTCTACCAAGAACACGGAGAGCATTAGTAAGTAAAAGAAGCAATGGCAAATTTTATTTTCCAGTAACATTGCTTAAATATAGCCTAACACCATCAACTATCAAACCTCAGCTTCAGTCTGAATTCTGTGCTGCTGTACCTGGCATTTTGATCACCCATACAGCAAGACTCAACTGCAAATGTCAGACCCAGAGAAAGTACATTTGTAACAAAAGGACAACACCTGCAACTAGGGAGAAGGGAAGGAAATGTCTTGTGTCAATCTATTGCAACCTTCTGTCTATGGAATTGTTGAAGGACTCCAAACAAGAGCAGAGAGGTGAAGGCATTAAGAGAAGAGCTTCCATTTGTCTGTGAATTGCTTTGCTAAACTGTAACAACACTTTCTAGACCAATGGTCTTGAATCTGTCAGCTCTCACAGCTGGTATGCTCAACAGGAGGTGCATCTTAGTCAATGCAGTAACAGCATAAAATGGGAATGCAGCCTCCAAATTATTTAAATCATGCTTCTGAATTGTCATTTCACAGCTTCGAGATGTTCCTGTTCCCCTCTCTTTCTTTTATTAGTTAGCATCAGGCTGGGTAGATTTATGTGCAACTCCCAGCTGAGTTGTCTGAAAAGGATTTGCTTTCCTCCTGTATCAACCTGAGTTCAAGCCCTGACAAACACCCAGCCACAGGAAGGGAAACAAGTACTTTATGAGAAGAAAAGGTAAAATTCCTAATAAGTGTTTGGTTTCCATGTGAACCCCCTCCCCACAGCCCCACTTAGGAGCATACTTCTGTCTGCCAGCTACCACAGTCCAGATTGAGGGCTGTTTTGCATGCAAGGATGAGTGTGAATTTCAAGCAAAAGATCAAAATGATACCTTTTAAATGTTTTTAAGAATAGAGCTAATTAACCTTTTTATCAAACTGCACACATCTTCAAGTAACTTAAATGGGAAATATATTGCTTTAATTAAGATTTCACAGGGAGAGACAGTTGCAAGCACTTGGAACTGAGAGAAAGTGGGATCTTTATGAGGAGGGTTCTGTGCATTTTGCAACTCCCTGTGTCTCTTTGTTGTTTGCACTTCAAATGGAGTCAGTTTTTATCTGTCTCTCCTGCTGAGAGAAACTGATTTTATCATGTGTTTCAATGAAACTATTGAAAACTTCAATCATTAGATTCCTCTTTTGCCTTTGTACCTTCCTATCTCTTTCTGTGTCAGAGTTGCACTGTGATGTTGGTTATATGGCAGCATACACTGAGTTGCTTTGTTTTACAAGTCATAGAATTACAGAATGATTGGGGTTAGAAGGGATCTCCAAAGGTCACCTAAACCAACCCTCCCTTGCAGTCAGCAGGGACATCCTCAACTAGACCAAGTTGCCCAGAACCCTCTTGAGCCTCACCTTGAATATCTTCAGGGATGGGGCCCCAACAACCTCCCTGGGCAACCCCTTCCAATGTTCTGCCACCCTCATGGTAAAGGACTTATTACTAACATCCAACCTAAATCTGCTCTTCTCTAGTTTGAAGCCATTGCCCCTTGTCCTCTCACTGCAGGCCTTTGTAAACAGTCTCTCTCCGTCCTTGTAGGCCCCCTTTAGGTACTTCAGCTAATCCTCCTCCAAGCATAGCTTGCTTTAATAGACAGCATAGTATCCATGCTTTCCATAGCTGAGTCCCCACTCAGTTTGATTTTTAGCAGGTCAAGGATTTTGATGGCTATGTCAGGCTTTCTTCTGTTTCTTTGTTTT
>WBNM01024936.1:0-45350 GCA_013399055.1 Ramphastos sulfuratus
AAACCCCTTACCACCACACCTGAACAGGTCAAAGTTTGCTCTCTGGAAGTTCAAGGTGACAGTTTTACTAACCACTCTCCTTCTTTCCCCAAGGATAGAGAACTTGATCATCTCATGATCATGGAGCCCCAGGTGGTCACCAATCTTTACTTCCCCCATCAGTTCTTCCCTGTTCACAAGATGCAGGTCCCAGAGGGCCCCTTGCCTGGTTGGCTCACTCACCAGTTGTGTCAGGAAGTTGTCCTCCACACACTCTAGGAACCTCTGGGACTGTTCTCTCCCTGCTGTATTGTATTGTATTTCCAGCAGATATCTGGGAAATTGAAGTCTCCCACGAGAACAAGGGGGAATGATTGTGAGACCTCTCTCAACTGCTTATAAAAAATTCCATCAACCTCTACATTCTGGTTGGGTGGTCTAGAGCAGATTCCCATCACAATATATCACTCTTGCTGGTTTTACTCCTGATTCTTACCCATAGGGACTCAACCCTGTCATCACCTTCATTAATTTGTATAGTTTCATGTGTGTCCTTAACAGAGAGGGCCACTTCACCACCTCTTCTTCCTTGCCTATTCCTTCTGAAAAGTTGGTATCCATCGATTGTAGCACTCCAGCTGTGGGAGTTTAGTGACTAAGAAGTCAATACAGAGACATCAGTGATTGCCTTAAACCTTTTTCTTCAGAGCTGGATGCTCACATTCAGTGGTTCCTTGTCCTTCTCTGTCATATGGCTTAGGTTATACTGGAGGATGGGGGCAGTTTGCCTTTCATTGACAACAGAATTTGCCAACTGGAAAGATGGCTCTTACAGTTTGACTCACCTGGTAATGAAACTATTAAATATTCCTCCAGCAGGCACAAAAGCATGCGAGGTCCTCTAGCCACTTGAATGCAAAGACAAGGCTGACTGGCTGCTCCACTTCACCATCTTTGGTGGTACATGATGGCACATTACAGTTTTTCATGCACGCTGGAGCAAACTATGGCATTGTAAATGTATTGGAAAATGGCAGCTGGAACAGATTTGCACAGTCAAAACAGTACAGGGCAGTGAAGTGTAAGCATAAAGCTTCTATCTGCAGGCAGGTACTATTTTTTCATGGCATGTTTCCACAGCACTTAGCAGAATGAGCCCCACTCCTCTGAGTATCTAGGAAGTCCCATGGTGTAAACAATGCTAAAAGGCTACAGGCATGTGGAAATGCGGAACATTTTCCCCATCCAGAGAGTCTATGGTAGCTCACTACAATCTGCTTCTGGGGGAGATTGTGGCTATTTTTAAGACAAAATGGTGTTTTTCTTGGTCTTGTGTTCCAGCTAAAGACACTGTAATGGAAAGGTGATAGATTATATACTCAGTTAATGGACATCCCACTGCAAAGCTTCCAGCAAGTTCAGTCTTTGTGCAGAATACCAAGGGAAATGTTTTCTAAATTCTGGTTGTGTTTATTTACTACTGGATCAAGAAGAGAATTGTATTGTATTACTAACTAGTTCCCTGGATCCTTATTTTCCCATGTAATGGAAATGGCACATTTAATTTGTGTAGTTTATTTTAAATTTTAAAATCCCTTTGAAAACTCAACCTGCAGTTATCACTGAACACATAAATGAGTGTAACTCACTAATTTCAGTATACTAGGGGACGTTTCATCTACAGCACCAAATTCTCCTGGCTGCACTAATTACATTTATTTCAGTGGCTGAGTTTATATATACAAATGTAATATATTTTTTCTTTGGATTAGGTGAATCTTTATGAATACCCAACATGTTATTTAATTTTTTACATTATTTTTTAAGACCGAGAAGAGTCTTGTTAGCATGAGAAGCAATCTCATTTGACTTTAGATGTAACTCCAAATAGGAAATGGAATACTTGTGGTCTGATAGCTACTGCAGTGAGTCCCATTTTCCAGGTGCATACATCTGGTCTTTAATGGCAATTTTATCAGGACTGCATCATTTCATCTTGGTCCTTTCACCACAAGTATTTGATTGTTGTAAGATCTGTCTGTGGGATGTGCCATCTGTAGTACTGAATATATTGGATGAGTAGAGTTTACTATTTCTATCTTCAAGGCATCCCATGTGCTGTTAGAGATGACAATTTTTTCATGGCAAATCATTGCTGACAAGATAGTGTGCGATGACATTTGCATGACCAAACATCCTGTGAGTGGTCTAGTGGTTAGGATAGGAAACAGAGTCAGAATAGCCTGGCTCTGTTCCCATTTAACACACTGACTCACTGCATGCCCCTGCGGCAAATAATTTAGGCTGGAATTTCCAAAGGGGATGAGATGCACAGCTGCCAGTGAAAGCCAGGCAGAAGCGGCTGCCTGATTCCTTTTCATCTCTTAGAAAATCTCATGTCTCAATCATTCTACAGCTCAGTTTGCCCACACAACACAAGGCCAAGGTTTATAAAGCTATTTGGATCCTTTGGCAGAATTTTTTTATTAAGGAAATTATAATCATAACATGTAGTTGTTACCAACATGTGTTATTTTGTAGGTTACAAGCAGATGAACAAATAATTTCTTTTGCTCCTCAAGAAATGTAGGGTAGTTTGTTTCTCCTCTATCAAGAGGATGAGTTAGAAAGACCTGGAGGGTGTCAAAACCCTGACTTCAAATGTATTCGCCCACAAATCAGCACCTACAGGGCGTCCATGATGGTAGCAGCTCTTGCTCCTGTGGCACCTCATACCCATGGGCTCCACAAGACATGGCTTCTTCTCTGCTCCATTGCTAGACTCAGTCTGGTAACTAACATTGCTCTTTCCCAAGTCATCAAACCATGACCAAATACATGCCCAGATCCTTGCATCTTCCACTCTCCTTCCCCCAACCTATGAGAATGCCACAACCATGAGAACATCAAACTTGTCCTCTTGTTCACCCAGTCAGACATCTCAGTCTTTCGATCACCTCCCACCTTACACTCTCTTCTCTTACCACTCTGTCCTGATTTCACATCCTACCAGGAGATGTAGGTGCTAGCACTGATAAGCCTTTCGTATCAGCCACTGTAAATACAATTGGGCCCAAAACTCATAAAATTATCTCCACTTACACTAGTGGAAGCTATCTGAAGACCTTGCTCCAAAGTGACTTGCACTAGAGACCTACATTGTAAGGAGGTCTCTATATACTGCTGGGTGGGAATGAGTTGGAATGCTAGAAAAGTTGTTTGTTTTGCTCTTGAGAAGCAAACAAAATGTCATCGTATGGAAGATTTTTATACATGGGACAGGATGAATTTCAACCAATGTTTTGGTTTGGAAACGGCAAAAGATAAAAGGCAGCTCTTCAGATCAAAATTAAACCCAGTGTTTTAAAATTTCTGTTCAATGAGAAGTGCTGCATTTTTGGCTACTGCTGCTATTTCCATGTTTCTATTTAAAAGTGAGAAAATACTGTCAAGAATGGCGATTGCCTAATGAAACATTTACATACCTGTGTCCAATTCTGGGCCCTTGTCATGGTAGGCCTAAGCAGGCCAAAATAGGTGTATATATGTCCTGGCTTGCCCAGACATGTTTTTCTGCTCTCCCCCTACTTCTGCTATGGGGAGCAGTAACAGCCCCTCCATTCAAAAAGGACCTCGGCGAACTGCTTGAAGGAGTCCAGCACAAAAATAATGAAGAGAGTGGAACATCTTTATGAGGAGAGACTGAAGGAGCTCTTTAGCTTGGAGGGGAGGAGACTGAGGGGTGACCTCACGAATGTTTATAAATATGTAAAGGGTGAGTGCCAAGAGGATGGAGTCGGGCTCTGCTCAGTGATGCCCAATACCAGGACAAGGGGCAATGGGTGGAAGCTGAGGTGCAAGAAGTTCCATGGAAACACAAGGAAAAAATGTTTTACTGTGAGGGTGACAGAACACTGAACAGGCTGCCCAGGGGGGTTGTGGAGTCTCCCTCTCTGGTGATATTCAAGACCTATCTGGACACATTCATGTGTGATCTGGTCTAGGTGATCCTTCTCTGGCAGGGGGGTTGGACTGGATGATCTTTTGAGGTCACTTCCAGCCCCTAACATTCTGTGATTCTATGGTAACTGGCCAGCTTCAGTTGAAAATGTATGACGGGCTCGTCTGATTTGGCAGAGCTCTGGTTTTATTTAATTTGCAAAATGAATCTTTTTTAAAAAGAACAAAACTGACAGGGATCCAAAGCCTCTGTGAAGGCAGTGTAGTTGCTCCAATTTACACCAGCACTGAGGTAAATAGAGAAGCTCAGATCTTGCCTACCTACAGCATCTGGTACTGCTTTAGATAAGTAAGGCACCTCCTCTAGTCTCTAGATGTAATTCTGGAAAGACACAGGCCTGCTTTAAATTCTCTGTCATAGCTGCCAGCCCTGTGCTGACTCATGGATGCCATGGTGGGTCTAAGAGGGCACTGGACATCATGTTTATGCCCAAAGCGACTTGCTCCCTGACGGTGAGTTTGCCATCTTAGAGTCTTGTCTGGCTAGAGAAGAACACAGAAAGGTGTCCAGGTTTCCTCAGCAATGTGTTTACGTACACAACACT
Organism: Ramphastos sulfuratus; assembly: GCA_013399055.1. Classification (NCBI taxonomy): domain Eukaryota; kingdom Metazoa; phylum Chordata; class Aves; order Piciformes; family Ramphastidae; genus Ramphastos; species Ramphastos sulfuratus. The sequence continues at coordinate 4,545 of WBNM01024936.1, forward strand.
GTTCAGCCTTTGAAAGAGACACAAAGAGAAAGGAAAGGAAAAAATTAAGGTGAATAGCAGAACAAATGCAAACAAGGAAGCTTGGCTCAGTACTGACTGCCCATCACATGGAGCCAGACAGGACTGCAGAAGGGGGGGGATAGCAGAGGGGAGGGGGAGAATTTTTACTGAAATATATTTTAGCTCACATAGAGTGGATTTCCTTTTATCACTAGTAGCCTGGGTCATGGAAACTCAAAGGAAAATATCCCATTATAAATGTTTGATACTGAATGTATTTGGCTGGCTGCTACTTCCAGATGTCAACAAATCCAGCTCATGTATTTGCTTGATAACACAGTCTGGCCCCAATCTTTGCTCTCACTTAGAAGCCCAGAATACAACCCAACCACCTTTCTGTTGTCCCAATTGCTAACCCGTATGCTGCTGAACCTCTGGTATGTGCTGCAGCAGCTCAGAGGCTGCTGGCATTCCTGCCAACATTTGGTATCTCCATGGAACTACTTCAGCACCTGGATCATGGAGATGTCAAAATGCCTTCAGATTCAACCCTTCTAGCATAACACTTGCACTGAGATGGCAACAAGTAACATCCCTCTGCCTCCCAACTGTTCAGACAACTCCTCCACCTATTTTCCTATCACCAGTTAGCTCTGGTTTAGTGCAAGCTTAGGGTAACAGAGCAGCACAAATTTGCCTTACATCAAAGATGATTTGGCCTTATCTCAGAAGTTATTTTCTTTACTCTCTACTTTATCTGGCTACCCTGTTCAGCAGCTTTACCAGGCTCATGAACTCATGACCAAAGAGAAGTGGAAGCTCACCCACATCCCCCTTGTTAACATGCTGCTTGTATCACGTGCCATTCAACAACATCCTTCAGCTTTAAAGCACTCAACTCAGCTAGCATGAGGGAGGTGACCGACCTGATAAATTATTAGTGCTGCAGCTGTGAGGCAAAGAAGTTGAAAAAAACAGTTGTGAGTACAAAGAGAGAAGGGGGAGACTGGGTGTACTCTCCAGATAAAACTAATCCAGAATTTTACAAATTCTACAAATCTCTTGTTACTGTGAACTCAACTCCTCCAGCAAAGATTGATGGAGAGGGAAGCACTCTTTCTTCTACTGGGACATAAATATACACACACACACACACACACACACACATATTATGTGTGTATATATGTATACATATGTGTGTGTTTATACACATACAGAATCATAGAATTGTCAGGGCTGGAAGGCACCTCAGGGATCATTTAGTTCCAACCCTCCTGCCACGGGCAGGGACACTCAGGATGCTCAGAGCCTCATTCAGACTGGCCTTAAGGGCCTTCAGGGATAGGGCTTCCACCACCTCCCTGGGCAACCTGTTCCAGTGTCTCACCAGCCTCATGGTGAAGAACTTCTTTCTAACATCCGATCTGAATCTCCTCACTTCTAGTTTTCCTCCATTTCTCCTAGTCCTATCACTACCCAACACCCTAAAAAGTCCCTCACCAGCTTTCTTGTATACCCCCTGCAGATTCTGGAAGGCCACAATAAGGTCTCAGAGCCTAGTCCTCTCCAGAGTGAACAGCCCCAGCTCTCTCAGTCTGTCTCCATCGAAGAGGCATTCCAGCTCTCTGATAATCCTTGTGGTCCTTCTCTGGACACATTCCAGCACATCCAGATCTTTCTTGTAACAGGGGCTCCAGAACTGGACACTACTCCAGACGAGGTCTCACCAGAGTGGAGTAGAAGGGAAGAATCACCTTCCTCGACCTGCTGGTTACACTTCCCTTGATGCAGCCCAGGGTACAGATATGTTATATATAAGCTCAACGCTGTTATATCCACTTGTTTGCAAAGCATAGTGGGCTTTCCCAGAAATCACTTCTGTTGTCTATATGTAAAAAAAAGAAAAAAACATATATATAGATAGATAGATAGTCATAAGTTGTGGCAGTCTTCAGAGAACAGCTTTGAGACAATATTTTTGTAAAAGAGACAAAACCAAGCAAATTAGCAAATGGGGCAATTTTGTTACATTTAAGGTCTTGCAAACCTTTCAGTATGTGCAGGGAATTCGTTATGCCATTGATAACTCACAAATGTTCCATTCCCCCCCACCCCCGAGTTTTATCTTGTCTTTTATAGGCATCTCCATTCATGTATTTGCTTAAATATGTCGCATTTAAGGCAACAAAAGGTTATGATTGCTTTTTAACATTTCTGTTGTAGTTACAAGAATCTCAGCTGCTCAGGGAGCTCTCTCCACACAGCCTTTATTGTGCATTTTTGTACATTTATTTTATGTTTATACAGGAAAAATGTAGGCACTCTATATGCCACCAGTATGCGTTATTTATAGTGGTATAAACACGTGTAGGATCAAACACAACGTCTCCTTTTCCAGGTACATGCGCTCCCCCAATCCCAAACAGACGTTTTCTCTCAAGTAATTTCTGCCTCATTGCTGTCTGTCTTAAAATCTGGACCTAAGTGGGTAGAGCCTGCAGGTTCAAACCTGCGACTGAGGGTGAATTTGAAATGCGGTTTCTAAAGGAGGCTCTTCAGTTTCGACTGCAAGGCCCTGCCATTTCCACCGCGTCTGGTTTGCCTCCACCGAGCGCCAGGCTGAACGCCCGCTCAGCTCAGAGCCAGCACAGCCAACCCGCCCTATTTTTGCTCTCCAGGACCCAAGGGACCGAGCAATTTTCAAACACCGAGTTCACCTCCCCACCCCGCAAGTGTCTCCGTATGTGCTCCGCAAAGAGCGCGCCGCACGCTGGGCTGCTCCTGTCACACGGGCCGGCCGCGGTGGACCGCTAGAGGGGGACCGGGTCCAAGCCTCGATGCAGACGCGGCGCGGTGGGGCCGGGGCGGGCCGGCGGCGGGGAACGCTCCAGCTAAACCCTGCTCAGGGTTAGGTTGTCTGCCAGGCAGAGTCCGGCTCCCCCGGCTGCTTGTGCTGCTGCCTATGAGCAGCTGCCCGCCCTCACGCCAAGGCTAGCCTCGGGCGCTCCGCCTGCCAGCGCGCCGCCGCGCTCACACCTTGTACCCAAAGTGACCTTCGGCTGCCGCTTCGTGAACTCGGCGTCCAACCCCCGGGAGGCTGCTGTGGGAGGTCCCGGCTAATGGTGGGGAAGCTGCTGGAGACATAAACAAGAGCCTGGGAAGGTGAGCGCTGACCGCAGGCTCCCCCCAGCCCGCTCCCCGGAATAGTTCCAGCCTCCCACGGGAGCCCTCCGTTTCACCCGGCGGTCGATCCGAGTCGCTCAGCCCACCCCCACCCCATGCCTACCCCGGCGGCGAGTTTCAGTCACCAATAAGTCAGATTGAAAACATGTTAACGTTTCTCCCAGCAAAAATAAAATACTAAACTCCCCATTTCCCAAAAAGTATTTTTATTGAATCCTATTCTACGTTAGTGTGAAGACACTAACAGTACTGTAAAAAGAACTGCCTATATATCACCCAGTCAAGTAGTCTAAACAACTGTGTTGGAAGTTTTCCAGCCTCACCCAGTCAATAACCACAGTCTTACTTGGAAAGCGATCGTCAGCAGTGGCAGTGCTGTGATCCCGGCGTTATGCTGCTTCCCTCCTCGGAAGGCACGCACACGCTGGTGGCTTTGCGACATACACTGTGCGGAGGTTAAGTACGTATTTAATATGATTATCACACCCAGGCAGCCCATGACACAAGACAGAGGATGGAGTTTTATGGCTTCAAGAGGTCACAGCTATGTCACAGTCCTAGACGATTTCTACAGCTCTTAAGAAACCACACTCGGTCAGTCAATAAGCATGAAGTCTATATGTAATCGGCTATTGGTAAGATTCCTCTATAGATGTCTTTTTCATGGGACCCCTAGGAGACACTTCAGACACCCTCCAGAACCAGTACATTCCTAGATGAGACTACGAAGTTCAGGATACTGGACACAAGAAAGGACTATAATGCCCTATCCTTCCAAAAACAAACAAACAGAACAGTGACTATTTGTCATAATAACAGATCAGTTAATTCATTAAATATGATGTTTAAAACAGGGCAGCATATTAATGGATGCCATTTATGGTTCTACACACAGAAGTTGGTTAGACCACAAGAGAAGAATTACAACATGAGGAGAAACTTCTTTATCGTAAGGGTCACGGAGCACTAGAACAGACTCCCCAGAGAGGCTGTAGAGTCTCCTTCTCTGGAGACTTTCAAGAGCCATCTGGATGCATTCCTGTGTGACCTGCACTAGATTGTGGTCCTGTTCTGGCAGAGTGGTTGGATTCGATGGTGTCTGACGGTCCCTTCCAACCCCTAACAGCCTGTGATCCTCTGACAATGGTAAAGATCAAACCCTGTGTCTGTTTCCGTATTGATAAATGGGATAAATCTGCACCTTCCTAGCACATTTATTGTGAGACAAAATGTACATTTGTATTTTTAGCAAGGAATGAAGAACTGTGTCGTGTTCAAAAAAAGATCTGTAAAACAATATACTTGATGCACCTAATTTGAACCTACAAGTTTTCCATAGGTTGTCATATTCAATCAGCGTACATCAACTATTATGAAAGGCAAAGTGGCATAAACAGCAACTTATTCCTAACTGGCACCATACAGATATGAAAAGTAATAATATCATATTGGAAGTAATAGATTTTGTTGGCTTTACAAGGCACTTAGTGGTGACAAGAACAAAGAAATTATAAGGTTGCAGGGAGAAGATATGAAGCGTTTGATGGATCTGTTCATAGCAAACTTTTAATTTTTGGAAACTATCCTGGATATACATTGTATCCTTAATGATTATTTTGTGTCCAAGTATTTAGACCTGAACATTCCAATAATGGTGTCTTATGTTGTTGGTTTTTTTGTTTGTTTGTGTTTGGTTTGTTGGGTTGGGTTTTTTTTTCCCTGCAATATAATTGGGAGTGTGTTTGAATGTGTGTGTGCAGGTGTGCACAGATGCACATATCTGTGAGCCAGTAAGATCATGAAGAGTGTCTAAAGCTTGTAGTAAGGAGAACAAGTTCAATAATCTTTACATTTTGCTGCGATTGCTACATGGCCTCTGATATTTCTTAATCAGAAGGCATGTCCTAGGCCATGTCTAGCTCCCATGAAAATGAATCCTTTCTTGTACACCTTCCAGGTTCTGCTCATACATTTTGGAATGCATTCTGCCCCACAGAAATGCTGAGAATCACATGAATGTATCAAAAATCTGGAAGTACCTCTCCTTTGGAACAATATAGAATCAGAACAGTTTTGGTTGGAAGGAACCTCTCCAATTTATCTAGTCCACTTCCCCTGCAGTGAGCAGGGATGTCTTCAACTAGATCAGGCTGCACAGAGCCCTGTCCAAGCTGTCCTTGAATGTTTTCAGGAATGGGGCATCTACCACCTGTCTGCGCAACCTGTTCCAACATTTCACTGCCATCATTGTAAAAAAATTCTTCCTTAGATCGAGGCTAAATCTGCACTCTTTTAGTTTGAAACTGTTATCTCTTGTCCTCTCACAACAGACTCTTCTAAATAGTTTGTCCCAGTCTTTGTTTTAAGCTTCCTTTAAGTATGGAAAGGCTGCTATAAGGTTTTGCTGGAGCCTTCTCTTCTCCAGGCTGAGCAACCCCAACTCTCTCAGCCTTTCTTCATCGTAAAGGTGTTCCTCTGATCATATATGTAGCTATCAGTCTTGATTTCGGCACTTTTCCTTTGGTTTTTTTTTTTTTTAATGTTACATAGCCCTATGTCAGAACAGTATCTACTGTAATTCAACAACCTTAACTTGCAACAGACTCACTTCATCCCATATGAAGTAAAGATAACAGAGACCTCCCTGTTCCCTACTGCGTGCTGCCAATATTGTATCCAGTATTCTTCTACCCTCCCTAGACCATATGTCTAGACATTCACAGCAGAAAATCCCTCTTTGAATGCATTGGACACCACTTGGTATGGCTGTTGTGAAATGAAATTTGCCCAAAATTGCTTAGTGTAATCAATATCCTGACACTTCACTGTGTGTGTTATGGGATTGTCACAAAGCCTCTGATTTCATCACCCTACAATGAATGTGGTTGCAGCAAGTAATCTTAATAAAATCATTTTACAGATGTGAAAAAAAAACTCTCTTCCCCTTGGCATTGAGGAATTTGTGGGTAGGGCTTTGCAGACTTGCAATATTTAAATGACACTTATAGACAAAACAACAAGATACGTTAAACACTTTGAGTAACATGGTCAAAAACCACATGGCTCCTCTTAAAGGCAATAATGGAATTTAAACACCAAATAAGGTGCTTGATTAAATATGGAGTCATACAGGATACCTTATTATATATAACTACTAGCAAAACACCTGAATATTTTTAGCACAGAATCTCATGACTTTAAATAGTTCCATTTCTCCAAACAACAGTGTAGTTTAGCAAACAGATTAGAGTGTTTACTCAGTTTTAAAACAAAGTGTTCCCTAAAGTCAGTGGAGTGATGACTGTTGCTTTTTATGCCACCCTGTTTTTCATGAAATTGCATAGCTGTGATCCAGAGCAGCACAATTTTACCTGAAAGAAAACATTAATATTTTGACCATTTTTTCCTGAAAGTATTAATTGTGGTTTTTATGTTTGCCCTTTTGTTTTTCTTTCTTCCTCATCACCTTTTCTTACATCCTTGAAAAAGCAATCACTAGAACATTAAATAATCCTAATAAAAAAACCCTGAATCCAGGTTCAGAGCTTTCTTAACAGACTAAATTCCAGACTGTGACTTCATGGTAATTTGTAAGGAGCTGTATAGCATGACTGATAGGACCCTTCCCCCATGCACATACACACAAGTCTGTCTGCCCATGAACATGGACGCAGAGCTCCCCCTCTGCCTCCTTCTTGGTGAGCCCAAAACTATGTCCTTTCAGTGACCCACTTGGTGAACTGCATTTTACAATTATTTCCTTTGCCTTACAGGAAGCAGAGTACCTGCCACAGGTATCCTGGCAAAATCCGTGAGAAGATATATGTTAGAAGTAAAAGAAATTATCTTCAAGAAAATGTTAATGTGTTGTCCTCAGGAAGACTTCTGCAAACCAGAGAAAGGATTCTCCAGCTGGGTCTCTGCTGGAGCTGTGCTGCTGTGGCTCTACTGGGAAGTGTCTGTAGCCCACTCTATCCCCAGTGTAACATTCCACTTATTTAAAGGGCTTCTCAACTGTTCATCCTCCCAACACTCCTGAGACACACAGAGTTCAGCAGCATTACTTGTGCAATGCCACGTGAGAGACAGAAGTAAAGGAGGATGACATGGCCAACACTCATTGGCAGCCCGTGGCGGAGCCCAAAGCAGATCTGCTCCCAATTTCTGCTCTCTCTTCCAGACCTTTCTTTTTTTTGGCATACTCCCAGACTCATCCTGTGGTTTGCGAACCTTAACAAACCTTTCAATGAAGCTTGTCTGGGTTTTGGATTGGTAAAGAAACTTAAAACCAAGGCCAGGCTTTGTGTTAGTGTCTGCTGCCCTGGGAAAATTTCACATGCCTGTTTTTCACCCCACTTGTTCAGCCATAATAGCACAGCACAGCGGGCCAGAAAGCTATGAGCTTTACTGAACGGCCTAGTTTATGAGAAGAAGGTGGTGAGAGTAGCAGGTATGGAAAATGGGTTTTCAAGAGTTTATGAAAGTTACCACTTCCTTTGGGAATCCACATTCCTTGCAAAACCTATTCCTATTCCCACCCCTGCAATCCCTTTGTTTTTACTACAGTGGTCCTGTATATCTAAGGCTTTGGCATTATGTATTTATTAGCAAACTCGTCATGTGCCCTTTTAATTGCTCATAAAATCCTGTTTTCTGCAACCTGTATGAAGAAATGCAGAGAAACAAAGTTAACTGGAATCAAAGGAAAGCAATTTTAAGTCTTTCATAAAATTTTAAACCAGAAAGGATAAAGGGCTCCAACAATAGTGATTTCGATATGTGCACTAGTGTACTCTTGAAAGCATTTAGCAAGTCAGTCATAAAAATGTGAAGCCTGAAACATTTTCTGTTTGCACCAGCCTGCTAATCTTCATCACAAATGTAGACATATACTGTAAAAAACACACAGCCTGTACAAACTTAATCTCATCACTGTAGTAGTACAGTAGTCCTTAGTTATATTCCCCTGGGGCTTTTTACTGCTACCACTGTAGTCTATAGACTATTAGACTACTATAGTCTATAGACTATTAGATTAGAGGCAGCAGAGTTAGACTCGTACATGAGCCCAGGCCCTATGCTGATTTTCTGGGGAGCTAGAGTACAAGAAGCTCTTTTACTCTCCCTTTGTGTCCTGTATGTGTTGTGTTTTAAGGAACAAAGCTCACTGTCACACTGCCATTGTGTCTACGCAAACTATATTAAAATGAAAGGTAATTAACGTGGCTCGGTCCCAGCATTGCTGTATTTTTTCATTTTCTCAGTGCAGTGAAGGTGGTAAGCAGACATCTGCTTTTAGATCCAATTGTGCTGACCAAAGAACCCACCATCTCTAGCTGCTTCACACTTTCCACCATCCGTTTAGCACTCCACAGTTCTTGCAATGGAAGGACTTGCAGGAAAATTTAGGCAAATCGCTGCAAACAGCAGCTGATGAGAGGGCTCAATCTAACAGCCAGCCGACTTGAAGGAGACTCTTTGTATCCCACTACTTATCTCTTTTTTTTTTTCCCCCTTCCCCAGCCATATTGGTTGGCACCTCACCCTGCAGAACTTGCAAGGAGATAGCTTATGTTCTTATCCACTGCTACAATATTATACACAGGTAGGTAAATAGGCAGTTAGGGAGAAAAATAGATGTAAAGGGACAGTCTTAAAGCTACCAAACGCTTACACAATCACATTTCCTCGTGCCGTGGACTTTTCTTTTAATCTATCTAAACATCTCAGAATAGGTTGGGGTGCATAAACTTTTTGGTCTAGGTGATGATTCTGGTATCATAGGAAGCTTGTTCATTTTTTCCATCTCTGTCTTTCAGTTTGATGAAGAATTTATTTTCCATTACTTCTCCAGAATACAGCAAATGCAATGTCTTACCACTGAAGGAGATCAAAGTAATCACTGAAGATGCACACAGCTTAGGTGTGCCATGATGATTCTGACACAAAATCCATTATCTGATGACTCTTTTTGTCCTGTTTTCATTCTTCATGACATATGCCATGCATGGTTGGCACATTTTGTTTCAAGTTTCCTGCTCCTTTATCTCCTTCCCTGTATGAACACAGTAGTTCTAAGAAGATATTTACCATCCATATCTTACCCCACCACGAAAAGCACACCGGACATAGCTTTCAAAGCCACACAGGATGAAACAGTGTATTATAAAGTTTGCTTTACTCAAAATCATTTTACTCTTTGGAGATTTTTACTTAGACACTCTTTCCAGACAGCTCTGCAGCATCTAAACTGAACTGAACATTCTGCTGCATAAAATGAAAACCACAATCAGCAGCATCAGGACACCTCAGCGGCCCAGCAGATCAATTTTTTTTCTTTTTTTTTTTTTTTAATCTTAGCAACTTTCTGACTTCATAGCCATATTTTTATGATATAAATTTAGCTCCAAGCATGAAGTCTGTGCATAAGCCCCACTTTTGGCAGTGAAAAGACATTGGAAACAACATATTCTGCAAAAGGATAATTAATGCAAAGTCATTAAAAGGCTTGTTCAGAAATGGTAGCATTAACCACAAGAAAATGTAAGTGCATTTTTTTCTTACAAAAGATAAGGAACTCACATTTGTTGGCTCATCACATACAGAGATTATGATTCCTGGTTCTGTATTTTTGTTTTAATTATGATTTTAATGCTATTTTAATGAATCACAGTATCAGAGCTGACTGCAAAGGACTGGAACCTGGAAGGCTGTGTAAACTGTTAAAAGCATGATGAAAGTTTCTTTTCACACCAGCTAACACACCAGCTAACTTCTTGATTAGATAAAGACCTAAGAAAACTCTCCTTGTGAAGAAGATGGCAATCAAATGCGGAAATCTTGACTGTATAGAGCACCCTGGGGTTTGTTAAATATCTGCAGATCTGCTTGTTGTAAGTGACAATGTTTATTCTTGCAAGTGAATTCCAAGATAGCCTGGCTTCCTTGGGGTTTAATCTCAGCCTTTTTTTTTTTTTTTTTTTTTTTTTTTTTTTTTTTTTTTTTTTTTTTTTTTTTTTTTTTTTTTTTTTCCCTCTGATTAGTTGGAAACTGTAGCAGGTCACCTCGGCTCTTTGAAGAATGAAGGGTCTCATTCCAGGGTGAGGCCCAATGAATTTGTGAATGAATGAAAAGTTAATTGAGGAAAAGGGCAGAGCATACTTCAGTCATAGCTAATTTAAGCAAAGTTGATAAATTAGTAAATAGAAACACCAGTGTATTCTTTCAAGTAAAATTTTTGCTCTTACTGCTATCTTAGGTGCTGTTTCTCTGGCCCTTTTAAAGATTGGTGCTTGTCATAGACACTTTATTATCTAATCTTCTGCCCAATGAGAGATTCTGTAGTGTTGAGTAATTACAGATAGATTGAGCCATTAGAAAGGAATTACAAAAAATAAAAGTAAAACTTATGCTCTATAAATTTTGTGATTTTTTAAACTTTATCATCTTAAAAGAAAATCTATTTATTTATTTTTAAACTAACAAACATGGTGGTAACTAACACCAGTGTCATATGTCATGCCTTTTAAGGAAGGCGAATGAAACTGTTTAATTCTTCTGGATTTATATTGTTCTTGAAATGTCTTTTTAGGAAGGTGAATGAAGCCGTTAAATCCTTCTGGGCTTGTATTGTTCTTGAAATGTCTCTTGTAGCTGTTCAGAGAAATGTAACAAGATCTTAATAGAAGGTATTTATTAAATTTAAAACTATTATATAAAAACTAAGTAACAAAATGCAGAAGATTCAAAAGAAAGCAAATGAAAGACACTCTTCATGTCTAGAGAATTGGAAGAGAAAGTTATACTTTGCTGGAAGAAACGGTGTAAGTGAGCTGTGCAATGAAGGAAGGAGAACACCGAAAAAAGCACAGGCTGCAGGCAGCAACTTTTAAAGCCTCTGTGGCAACATTTTTTTATGTGTCAGTGAAGCCACAGCAAATAGCTGGAGATGGAATTAAGTATTTCTTCAATTTTAAATATGCTTTGGGCTTAGACAGAACTCGTCACCCACACAGAGCACCCTGCCATCACTAATGAATTTAGGCTCCCTACAGTCCTTTGAGATGAGTGTTATCCTCACTTGGTAGATAAGGAAAATGGAACAGAAAAAGGTTAAACAATTTTCTATACATCCTGCCAGATCACTGCAAAAGAATCAAAAGATAGTTTCACTAATACAGAATGACTTGTTCGGTTGCACTGGCAAACCTGAGAGGGAAATACACTTCAGTGCAGCCATGGGTACCTGAAGCTGGAGTCTGGGTTACGTTTCACTAGCTATGTTCATGTTCTCCAGACCAGGCTGTGGGAGGGGTAGAGATCCTGCTCTCAGGTGCTGCCACTGCTTTGCAGAGTGACTTCAGGTTTGATACAGCCTCTCCCTGTACATGAGCTGCTTGCCTGTCTGAGGTGGGACTGTGACACAGATCCATATAAAGCATTTGAAAAGAAGGAACAGCAAGAGGTCTTAACTCCTTAGACACAGTACCCAAACTTAGTGGATTCATTTAATTTCAGGCCTAGATTAAACTCACTGAATTTGATTTAAACATCATAAAAGAAAGAAGTATGGGATTCCAGTTCATAGATGTTCAATGTACAACCTTTGCAGGTTTACAATGGAGTCCCACAAAAGCCAACATCTCCTTCTCCCTTTCTGTTTCTAGCAGAGGGAAGGTCTGAAATTCAAATGTGATCTTTCAGTATCCTCTGTGAAGGGGAGGAAGATCCTTCTGATGTGAGTGACTAGACACTGCCCTCCACCGCTTTATATTTGTATATGTGCATATGCACAAGCTAATCTGCCACAAAGTTTTGTTTGGGGAGTCCCCTCAAGCTACAAACATTACAGCTGTCGCTGCTTTAACTGAAAGAGGACCCATGTGGGCCATTACAAATCCAAATCTTAACATGTGAAAATGTTAAAGGTGACAGGCTGTACACAACAGCTATGTGACAGGTAATGAAAACCTAATTGTAAAATCACATAGTAACATTTGCAATGTGATCTAAAGATGTCTGCACTGGCAGACAAGAAAGCAGGCCTGTGGTCCCGAGCCTCCTTAGGTATCAGTTCAAGACAAGTAGAAAAACTCAACAACCTATGCCTCAGTCTCTGCTTGACTCCACCTGATGTCTACGGCAGAATTTCCAGTTGCAGCTTACCATAAATATATATTACTAAAATCCCTCCACACACCATATTTACTGAGTCAACTAGTTAATTTTTGTGCTTAAAGGATGCTGGATACAGAAGACATTTTCTGTGCTGTAAAGGGGGTTACAAACCAGTTAACTTTTCTGCCCCGTAGCTTAGCTGAAGCAAGTATTCATCTTACAAAAAAACAGAAACAAGAGTTGCACTCTTTCTGCTGATATCAAGAACATACTACCAGCAAAACAAACAGCAACCGATTAAATGAGAAGTTAAAGTTTTAGGTGCAGGGGCAACTTCTAGCAGCCTTAGGTCATGTTCGGTTTCAGTAATTGTTGCCTGTCCTGTGCATAACCACAGTTAACCAGCATGGCATGATTTTAATAATTTTTCACCACGGATACAAAGAGCAAAAGTTTGTTTAAAAATGCATTGATTAAACCAGGAGTGAGCCCACTTCAGAAGCCTTTTCAAAATTGCATGCATGGGTCCAGATTAAAAAAACAAGTGAACAAAAAGGCACCTGAGAGCTGCATGATGCAGTGTTTTTTGGGTTTGTTTTTTTTTATTTTTAAGCTCCTGACTTACAGTACCTGTTTTGACTACAATGCTTCCTGCTGCCTGTGCTTTGAGAATGCTGGTGCCCCGCTGAGGATCCCAGGCAGTCCATCAGCCCAGTGTGGAGCTCCTCGAGATCAACACAGCACTCCAGAATCCTAGGGAAGCTGCTCTCCCCTCACTCTTTCTCCAGAAATGCAGAGGGCTTTCCTTCACGTGGAGGCTTAAGCTTCCCTCTGGGAGGCTGGTTACTAAGCCATGATGCCAATATGCTTCCCAGTTAAGATTTACATAGTGGAGATTAGATCACTCACCTAAGATAAGAGTGTTAGGTTTAGTCCCTTCCTTACTGTGAAAGAGCTTACACCCACCTCTTGCCACCCAACCTCCAGCCACCAGGAAAACACTTTGGCTTCCTCATTGCCAGGGGGTCAGAGTCCTGGTTAACAAATGGGACCAGCTCTGGGACCAGCTCTGTCTATATGTTATCCACTCACCAGCCAAATGGACTGGTGTCTAAAGATGGGGACCAGAATGTGGCCTGTTTCAAGGCCACAAGACTTCTATAGCTTCCTCTTCCTCTTCTGTAGCTGGAAACAGCTTTTGTGAGAAGTCCAGTGCAGCAGGCATGTAGTAGGTATGTGCTGACTGGGCAAAGCCTTTCCGGTGATCAGCTGCTTTAATTTACCTCTTGGTCGCGTGGCTGGGACCCTGCATGCCTCCACAGATGTGAGTGTAGAGATACATAAATGCAGACCAGACTAAGTACTGGTTGGGCAGCTTGCAGCAGCAGCCCTTCCCCCTGCCTCTTCTTTGGCTGCAAATAGCTCAAAATGAGAAACTCAGGAAACCCGTATCCTGGGAGTGGAATACAAAGCACAAGGAGGAAAAATGCTGTGCTGGTGTCTGCCACTGTATTTTGCTCTCCTTTTGAAATGAGGACATTTTTTGAGGCTTTGTTATATTCTGTTCTTCCTTTCTTCTCTCCTTTTAAAAAATTAATCCTTATTTCCATAGCTTCTCTGCTATCTACTGCATTGGTGTGTTTTTTATATGTAACTGGGGAGAAAATGATACCATAGCTTAAGACATTTGACTTTTAATTTTCAATAACTCATTTCCCTCCAATTTTTCTTTCCTTCTAAACCGCTTTCACTCGTCCCTTCACTCAGCACCACATTTTCTCCATTGACAAATTCCCCTCTGCTGCTTATCCTGGGCCCAAAGTGACCTCTCTCCTCTGGTGTGCTGGTTTGAGACTAATTGGAATATTTTACTTAATNCAGAGGGGGAGGTGGAGGGGGGAAGGACAGGGGGGTTGGGAGCCTCCTGGCGATCTGATTGTTTTGGAGGGATATTTGTGTTTCTGTGCTACTTTTACTTGTATGTAACTGTATATTGTGTATATATATGCTTGTAAATTGTGCTAAGCTGTAAATATAGCTTCATTCCTTAACTTCCATCTGGCTGAGTCTAGTCTGGGTGATTTCATTGTGTGGGGGGGTGGGTAACTCCCAAACCATCACACCGAGCTAAGGTGAACAGGAGTGGGAAGCAAGGCAGTGGGAGCAAGGGGCATGCAAAGAAAAGACAGATCAATCCCTGTGTGCAGAACTCAGAGACCTCGCAAAGCAGCCAGCTCAATTTAAACTTTGACCTTTTTCCTCTCTCTGCTGTGATACACAACAGGCACTTACCAAACCCAAGCTGGTGAAATAACAGCCTTTTTGTTTTGTTTTGTTTTGTTTTGTTTTTACTAATGGTGTAGCTGTGTCAGAGGAAAAGTCAACTTTTTTTATCTTTCATAAAGCCAGCAAATACCTCCATGCTACCAGTTTAGCTATAGGTGTGAAAAATATTTACGGGGTTCTATTTAAAACTAAACAAAAATAAAATGAAAATCACTGACCAAGTCTCCTTCCACCCTCAAAAATAATAAACCAAGCCTTCCATTAACTCTTCTTTAAAAGGTTTCTTCTTTTAGGTATGGAAAACTGTGACTCTCCCTGGAGAATACACTTTTAATTATAGTGACCACATTGAGTTTTGTTTTTAACTACAGATTTCAGTGCTTAACAAAATCGTATTTTAAATCGTTTTAATTTTTTTTTCTTTTTAAATCTTTTAAAGTCAATGAGAATTAAGTCTTTTACATCTCTCAGTCACTTAAGGAAAACAAATGCCATTCCTACTTGATGTTCTTTAAGCTTCAGTGATTTTGTTATCCTAACATTTCTTATACGTAAAGGACTTCTCAAGATGTCAATTCTCTCACCAATAAACTTAATTAAAATGTACATTTAAATGAAAGAGATAATTAATTCACACCATTCCATTTGCTTATTACTCAACAGGGTGCATTAAAAGCTCAGACCTATGAAAAGAAAACACAGCAAAGGAGGCACAAATAAAACAATCGGCATCAAAATATCATTTTCTGTCACCATTTCCTATGTTCCTATAATAAAACTGTCAACTGTATGAAGTTATTTTCTGTTTTTTATGAGCATGGATTATCCTCACTTTCCAGTGAATTAATTTCACTGAAACTGTAAATTTTTTGGTGACCATTTTTTTCTTTTTAGTTTTAGAAGTCATGATAGTTATGGCTATTACTATATTTAAACATTTGCTACACACACATGCCCCTGAACAGCTGCCCTGGACTATCAGTCACTTTTTCCAGTTAATCCTGTAGAGCAAGTCAGTGTTTCCTTTGTTTGAAAGGTAACTTCTAGTACCATACACTTCCAAATAGAAATAAAACTAAATTTGGGGTTTATTATTTTCTTTACTTAAAAAAAAAAAAAAAAAAAAGCCAAAGCACCAACACCCCCCCCCGCAAAAAAAAACCCAAACCCAAACAACAGAACCAACCAAAAAACACCAAAACCCAAACCCCAACCCACCAAATCTATGTCATTTGGGATTGTGAATGGAATGTGCTTTGTTTCAAGGCAAATAAATAATGTTTGTGGAGTCTAACGTAGCAACCTGCTTTTTTCTTGTGCAGGGGACTGTACTGACTGGGCTGCAAACTCCCTTCAGTAAATCACAGATCCAGAGAGGTGATTCTGCCACTTTGTTCTGGTGAGACCTCACCTGGAATACTGCATCCAGCTCTGAAGCCCTTAATATAGGAAGGACATGGACCTGATAGATAGGATCCAGAGAGGGACCACGAAAATGATCAGGGGCTTGGAGCACCTCTGCTACAAAGACAGGCTGAGGGAGCTGGGGTTGTTCACCCTGGAGAAGGCTCATGGGAGACCTAATAGCAGCCTTCCAGTACCTGAAGGGGGCCTACAAGAAGGATGGAGAGAGAGACTGCTTACAAAGGCCTGTGGTGACAGGACAAGGGGCAATGGCTTCAAACTAGAGGAGAGCAAATTTAGATTGGATATTAGGAACAGGGTCTTTATTATGAGGGTGCTGGAACACTGGAACAAGTTTGCCCAGGGAGGTGGTTGAGGCCCCTTCCCTGCAGATACTCAAGGTAAGGCTCAACAGGGTTCTAGGCAACCTGATCTGCTTGAGGATGCCCCTGCTTACTGCAGAAGGGGTTGGTCTAGATGACCTTTGGAGGTTCCTTCCAGCCATGGCCTGTGTCTCTGCCAAAGCCTCACTAAATGCCTCCCCAGCCTTGCAGGTGGGGGAAGCAAGCCCTAGCAACTGAAGACAAAAAACAAAACAAAACAAAACCAGAAGGTAAAGTATTACTTTTGGCCAGAGCATCATGGAGAAACAGGAGTTGTTGCTTTGGGATTTGATTGCTCATTTTCGATGGAGAGCAAGGTGTGCACAGCCCACTTGTGAAAGTAATGATAGAGGAGAAACCTTAGCTTCTGAAGGTCTCTGTCTTCACCCTCGAAGGCAATCAGAAAACCCCTCCCTGGTCAGCTCTACAGGTAAGGACAAGTCAGATTACTGTGTGGGTTTAGTAATGGCCAAAATATCAACCCAAAGCCTACTTTATGAAGCTATTCTTAGTAAGTTGTTGAGAAGAAGCTACGCTGAAGAGCCTTCGTGGTTCAAGCTGTCTTTGGCAGCGTGAACACAGTTGATCTGTTCTTGACTGCAGGACTGGCAAGGAAATCTTGCCTGCAAAGACTCAGTGTGACTGTCAGGGGAAAAAAAGAAATTTTGGTTCACAAGTGGAACAACACAGTTGTTTTCTGCATCCGTACTTTCAGAGATCATCAGTATATTGTATTAACTTGATATTCAACCTCCTGCATTGTATTTTGAAAACATTTACAAATGTTAATTACCTCAGAGCTGCTATCAGGTCATACATAAATTATTCCCATTTGACACGAGGAAACCAAAGGCCAAAGAGGTTCAGCTTGACAAGGATCTAATGGCATAAGGTGACATGAGACCCAGTGTCACTAATTTGCTAACTTCACAGAATCACAGAATGTTAGCAGTCGGAAGAGACCTTGAAAGATCATTCAGTCCAACGCCCCTGCCAGAGCAGGATCACCTATACCAGATCACACTAGAACCCATCCAGGCAGTGTAGCGGAGGGGGTAATTAATTACTGCGAGATGTTATTTTTAAAATATTAATATAGTTTATTAATATTAAATATTCAGAACTCGGATCACCCCGATCACCAATTTAATAATAGTAACAGGTTCTTTGCATCATTTATGGAAACTATATACAGGTTATTATAGGATCTAGGAATAACTAGTAAATATATACACATTAATTGAACTCAATTAAACTGGAAGAGAAAGCTTTGCGGTCAGTGTACCGCTTGCAGTCAATATTCCGCTTGCTCACTANTCCAGATTCTTTGTCCTCTTTCCTGTGGTTGCTCTCCCCAAAACAGAAGGAGGGAGAGCAGAAAAACATGTCTGGGCAAGCCAGGACATGTATAAACCTATTTGGGTCTGCTTAGGCCTACCATGACAGGCATGTCTTGAATATCTCCAGAGAGGGAGACACCACAACCCCGATGGGCAGCCTGTTCCAGTGTTCTGTCATCCTCACAGTGAAGACATTTTTCCTGATGTTTCCATGGAACTTCCTATGCCTCAATTTCCACCCATTGCCCCTTGTCCTGTCATTGGGCATCACCGAGCAGAGCCTGACTCCATCCTCTTGGCACTCACCCTTTACATAAACATTCATGAGGTCACTCCTCAGTCTCCTCCCCTCGAAGCTAAAGAGCCCCAGCTCCCTCAGACCATCTTTCTTCCAAACATCACCTTTTCTTCAGGTACAGATGTGTATATCCTTGCCTTTGCAGCAGAAAAATGAAAGACAAGTTAATTTCATTTTCATTGTGATTTAGGAATGTACGGCAATGAATCTGTGCTATATCACCTTTGAAACTGCTGTAACTCAAGGTTTTTGTCTCTGCAGTGAATTATTTACCATAACAAAAATCTATGTGTTGTCACTCTACAACACGCGAGCTTTAATCTCTAAAGTGGACAGAGTAATGTATTAGAGGTGCCAAAGCTGTGCAAGTTAAAATATGTAAGGTCATATCTATCTTGGGAGGAACTTTCCCACATCCATCAAAATGGAAACACTCATCTGCTTAGAATTCATTGGTTGTCAGTACTGAAAGTCTTAAGAAACATCAATTCATTACAAATTAAACAAAAGCAAAACCAACTCAACCTTTCCACCCTAAGTGATTTCTTTTAAACCACTGGGACACATTTCTCTCACCTTTTCATGCTTTCTTCCCCTCACAACATAGAAAGGGTTCTTGTGCTCCCAGGTCTCTCCATATAAATAGAAGATCACTGGGCTCTGGGAACTGGAGCTTCAAAAAAGACAGCCAAGAACTGGAGATGGGCAAATACTAAACATGACAGTTTCACTTCTGATGGGCTCAGAATCCCAGCTGCTACTATAAACAATTTATTTCTGTTGAGCTTGTGACTCCATTTGTAACTTCAGTGCCCCCACTTCTGGTCATAACTTCTAGTTTGGGAACTTGCTGCTGGAAATACTGAATTGTTTATGTCAAACACAAAATATGCCCAGAGCTGCTAACTCCCACCCCTCCAACAAATGAAAACATCAGGAGTCTGGACTATAGTAAAGTTGTGAGACAGAAAAATTTTAAATGCCGTCATTTAGAGCTGTTTTTTAGGACCTAGCTTTCTTGTATTAACACCTTCTCCCCTTCTATAGGACACACAGAGGACAGCTGCAGCCCTACCACCCTCTACAGATTTATACTAAGCAAAATAATGGTGACCACCTCCTCTGGAAAAGGTCACCCACCACACCCACCACACACCCACCACATATACACGCACACACACACAAAATCACAGAAATCGTGTACTATCTAATACTTTTGAGAACTTATAGCTTTCCCTTAATGTAGAAATTCCCCATGATTGATGCCTAGTCCAGCCTAGCCCACACCTTCCTCTTCCTCCATCTGAACCTGCAGTGAATCCGTTTGCCAGAAGGCTATGTCTGGGCCCCTGCTGCCAGAAGCTGTACAGGGCTGGAAAAGTGGCTGTCCTGGCTTCCATCTCCTAAATTTGGGATGGTTTAGTTCACATATCTTTCCAAACAGCCATGGTAACAAACATGTTCTATACCTAGAGAAATCCTTTGATCCCAGTTTTCTTAGTCATTACTAGGATAAAAACTGGACTGTTACCATTTCGTGGAGCAAAGAAAAAGGGAGTCAGAGACATAACTGTTCACAGAAGAAGGAAGATTTGTCTTTGAAAGTGCAAGGGTTGGGCAGTTCCTGGGTTTCTCTCTTTGAGCACTAGCAGTGGTAGTGGAGCAGGAGCAAGTGAGCAACTTGGAAAGCCTCCTCGTGGGCAGGCTGCTGCTAATTAGACAGGATTGCCTTGACTCACCAGCTGCCAATATCGCAGCTTGTCTGAGTGGTGTGTGGCCTTTAGTGCTTCTTTATAATGCAAAAAGAAACCCCTAAATGATATTTTTATTTTAGCATTAGAAATTTGGGTGTTGTCTGGTTTGGAATTCTCCCTGGCAACCAGGGGGTCAGAGACATTACATGAGCCAAGAGAGTGAAAGCCGAGCAACTGAGAACCATTAGCAAAGTTGCCAGGTCTCATGGTTTTCCTACCGGGCTGAGGGATTAAAAACCCTCATATGGTTTTGAAAGGATAAACTGGATCTGTGGGAGAACCTTCCCTGACTGGCCATTCCATTTGTCCCCACATGCCTCCTTGGGAAAGGATCACCTAGAGATGCTCTAGCTGCATCCCTTTTAAAGAACAGCTGCACAGGTCTTTGCTTTTTAGCTGACTTACTCTCTTGCTCATCACTTCAGAAGGATAGGGATGCAATAATAGGAGGTACATAATAAGAAGAGCTAAAGAAATAGTGATAGCTAAGATAGTTGTTCAATTAAGGAATGTGATGAGGCTATTGTTTGAAGGAGGGGTGAGTTTTTAATTTTGGAGGCTGAGGGATGAAGGAATTTTGTGGATGAAAATAAATCCCTGTTTATACATGAGAGGAGTGTGTAATTATGTTTTAGTTTAGGGGCTGGAGGCATTCCTGGGAATGTGGTGTGAATACTTGTAGATGACCATAACACTCCTTGAGCTATCAGTAAGGTCTGGAGTTGGAACTGTCACTGTAGGATAAAGAAAGTGAGGTAGAAATGGGTTATTCTTCCCTGTGTTTGCAGTACTGTGCATAGAATCACAGGACCATAGAATCATAAAATCATAGAATGGTCTGGGTTGGAAATGACCTCCAAAGGTCATCTAGTCCAACCCCTTCTGCAGTCAACAGGGACATCCTCAATGAGATCAGGCTGCCCAGAGCCCTACTGAGCCCATAGCAGCCCTCCTCTGGGATTTGGGGTGAATAGGAGTAGGAGAAAAGCAGCAGGCGGTTTCTCTGTGGTAAAGCACAATTTGCTAATTATTTCTTATAACAGTGCTGTGAATGGCTCAATTTCAGCAAGTAAATACAGTTTTGATGTATTATTCCAGCAACCTGAGTTGTAGATACCAGGCCTGATCACTACCTGGTCCTTGTATTACAGTAAGTTCTTCTATCATGCTGCTTCTGTCATCTTATAGCTGTTTCTTTGTTTTGGTGATTAAAGAAAGACTTGTGGAATAGTGACAAATTAGATATGGAAGAAAAGTCTATGAATGGTGGTAACTCTGTGGCACAGACCATGTAAATGGAATTGTTAGTGCTGAAAATCTCCACTTGCTTTTCCCTAGCTATTTCACTGTATGTTAGCATGTTCCACACAGGGGTCAGCAGTAGTTAACCATAATGAGGTAATTACAAGGTACATTGAGTACAGATGTATGTTAAGGGACATACATTAAGGATATAGACTAATGGCACTGTGGTGATAGCAAGTTCAAGACTTGCAGTAATGTTCTGTACATTGAATACCTTTAACATTTTTTTTTTCAAAGTAGGCTTCTTCAGATTTTTTTTTCTTGACTACGGTACATATTACTATGTGTACATTTATCTCTATATGTGGAAACTAATGACAAAGGTCAGGGATGTCAATCTAATGACATGTAATTTTTAGTCCAAGCCTCCCTCATAAATTTTAAATGACCCCATCACTGTTGCGATGAGAAAATGTGGCTTTATCTTTTTTAATGTGTGCCATTTAGAAAAAGATAGCTGCAGAATAGAAGAGGAAGCAATAGGAAAGTTGGTCAAGTGAAACACCTGCACTGGCTGCAGAGAAGAGGAATCATGTGCGAAAGAAATTGAGAATGAAGGCAAAACAAAGGCTTGCATCGCAAGCACAGCTCTTGCATATGTCTGAGCTACCTTAAGTGAGGTAGTGGGAGTTCTCCTGGCAGGAGGCAGAGAGCAGCAAGCAGTTCAGCATGGGCTGTAAAACTTGCTTCAGACTGGCTAAGGCTCTACCTTGGATGGTTAATCTGTGCTGAGCAATGTGCCGCTGTGACAACACTACTAGCAACATCCGAGCTGGTAATTTAGTAGCAGTCCCCAAGCTACAGTGATGGACATCTCGCATCTCTAAACCACAAATGGACTGAGGGCAAATTCTGAATCTTTTGGGGAGAATGAGGAACTCCATTAAGGGTAAAGCACGTCAGTGTTTCAGCACTGAGGTGAAGTGGTTGCACTTTTGAGTCTTGGGATGGTTCAGTATTGATCAAAAATCTCACAATAAACAATAAAAGGAAAATCTCATGAGAATATTCTGTATTCAGCGAGTGGTTGGTTGAACACTACCCAGTTATCAATACAGAAAGTCCCAGGCCTAAGGACAGAAAAACTATTGACAAAAATATCCTATGCATCAAAAGAAGGTGCAGTAGAATAAACGGCATGTTAATATTTAAAGACTGCCACCAAGATGGAAGATGCATTTTGATGAAGATGGCACCCTTACCTTAGGTATTTTCCAAACTGTATGCTTGGCTTTACAACTTAATTACTTTGAATTGTGGTATTTCTGTCTTCAGTAATATGTGTATATAATACACATTGTATATTATACTGTACTGACAGTTACATCGCCACAGGGAGAACGAATCTTCATCTAAACCAACACAACAGAATGAGTTCTGTGTGCAGCTCGGTTACCTGTCGTGACATACACATAGATGTACGAGCATACATATGTACCATGGAGGTATAATTATGCTTATATAAATGCACACCTTTACAGCAGGACTTCTGTATCCCTTGTTAACGTTAATTACCTGCATGAAACTACTGGTTTTATTAACACTTCGAGAGCTTATCAAATTAAACCTGCCTCGACATTTCAAATGCTGAGTCAACAAAAAACCGACCCTAAAAACGAACAGAGAATTCCCCACCGCATAAAGAGAGGATTTTTACCATCAGAAGGGACAGAAATCTGGCTTCCTTCTAAACGGCAGCTTTTGCCTCAATCCCGGACCTAGTGCTCCAAGTGCTCGGGAAGCAGTGCTAGGAGCAGCAGAGAAGCTGTTTCCTGGAGAGTTGGCACATGGCAGTAGTGCCCGGTTTAAAAAAAAAAAAGGAAAAAAAAAGAAAAAAAAAAAGCTGGAAATAGCAACTCGGGTGTTTTGCAGGACTGGTGCATTCCTAGAAATCGCTGCCCACCCGCACCGCTAGCGCAGCACCACACAGCTGGTGGTGTATTTTTTCATTCCCCGTCACCCTCATCCCGGCTCTTTTCTCGGAACGCCCCAGGCGCTGCCGCATTTCTGCTGCCAGCCCCTTAGTCCGACGCGCTCAGCGCCGGGTGGCTGGGAGCGGAGCGGCTCGAAGCCTAGGGCCGCAGCGCCGCGGCTTCCCGTCGCTTTTCCGCCCGCCGAGGCAGCCCGCTGTTTCGCTTCTCCCCCCGGCCGCCCAGTACGAGGGGCGCCGGGCAGACTCTGACAGTGGGGCGCTGAATCAGTGCTTCCTGTGTCAGTCAGCAGCAGCCCCGCGGGGGTGGGCCTGGGGGCGCAGCGGCTCCCCGCTGCGGAACAAGTCGCGGCACGGATAGGGCTTTAGTCACTGACCACGAAGCTGGGAGCGCGGGTGGCTTCCGACCCAGCACTGCGCCCCGGCCACGGGCCCGGCGGGCTGAGTAGTGGCCTCGCTCTCACCAGCTGGGCGCGGGCCCGGTCCACCCCCGGGCGGGTCTGTGTGACACCACGACCGCCCGGCTCCGCCGCCCCTCGCCCTCCCCCGTATCCTGAGCGGGCCGGAATCCCCAGGCCACACCAGGCCTGGCCCGGCCCGGCCCGGTTATGAATGAACTTATGTCCGGTTACACATGAACCGCTTTACCGCTTTTTCTTGTTACTGGAAAAGGCCAGTCGCCGTGCGATGGGTTCAAACCGAGTTTCAAACAGCCCTGTCCCCGCACATCGCGGGCCAGTGAAGGAAGAGGTATCCCCCCCCTCCCCGGTCACCTTTCACCCCCACACCGCAGCATCTGCGGCCGTCTGCGCCCGCCGCCCCCTTCCCGCGGCGGGCCGGGCCGGGCCAGCAGGTCCCGAGGCTGGGGTGGAGGGCAGTGAGCGCTCCCCTGAGGATGGCCGAGGTGGGCGACTGGACGGGTCTCGGTGGTCTGGAGGCTCCTGCCCCTGCGGGTGGCGGCAGAGGGGAACCCAACACGGGGTCTGGGAGGCCAGCTGGAGCAGCACTGGAGACGGAGCTCCACCACGGTGCCGGGGGAGGGGAATCCCCAAAGACTAAGGCAAGGTCTAAGGACCTCCGGCCCTGGGCTGGAAGGAGCCGGCTCCGCTCGCCTCGGTAAGGCATTTACCGTTTCTGTTGCACTCCGTTCACTCCCCGGGCGCGTTCGCCTTTCTCCCCCCGGTTTATAGAAAATCCCGGCAGTAGAGACACGCACACACACGGAAGATGTTTACCAGACACAAAGGTAAAGAATTTGCCCCACTTCCAAGGGCAGCTTTGGCAGCTGCCCCGCGCCCAGTCGTGCCGGGCTTGCGGCATCTGCGACACAGCCCTGTCCGGCAGGCTCTGTGGTCGCCTGCGTGTGCTGAGTCCCCAGCGGAGCAGCAAGGAGCCGCTTGCTTTGGATCTGTACTAAACTTTGCCTACTCCCCGTCTTCTTTACTTTATCTTCATTTTAAATGCACTCTCCCCCAGCCTCCAATTTTTTCCCCTGGTTTCCTTTTAAAGATCGAGANCGAAGCTGGGAGCGCGGGTGGCTTCCGACCCAGCACTGCGCCCCGGCCACGGGCCCGGCGGGCTGAGTAGTGGCCTCGCTCTCACCAGCTGGGCGCGGGCCCGGTCCACCCCCGGGCGGGTCTGTGTGACACCACGACCGCCCGGCTCCGCCGCCCCTCGCCCTCCCCCGTATCCTGAGCGGGCCGGAATCCCCAGGCCACACCAGGCCTGGCCCGGCCCGGCCCGGCCCGGTGGGGGAGGGAGGGAAGGGGGGGGGAGCCCTGTTCAGCTCCGCAGCGGTGGAAAGCAATCGATCTTGTTTAGGAGCTGGTGCGCAGCTAACACTTCCTGCAGTAATTTGTGACCATGGCTATTGATTGTCCCCATCCCCTTCTCTCGCCGCCCCGACGCCGCGCAGTCTGGGGAGGAGGAGCCCGTCCGGGAGGGGGAGGAAATCCCCCTCCGCCGCCGCCTTCTTTGGGGGTCCCTGGCCTGNACGGTGCCGGGGGAGGGGAATCCCCAAAGACTAAGGCAAGGTCTAAGGACCTCCGGCCCTGGGCTGGAAGGAGCCGGCTCCGCTCGCCTCGGTAAGGCATTTACCGTTTCTGTTGCACTCCGTTCACTCCCCGGGCGCGTTCGCCTTTCTCCCCCCGGTTTATAGAAAATCCCGGCAGTAGAGACACGCACACACACGGAAGATGTTTACCAGACACAAAGGTAAAGAATTTGCCCCACTTCCAAGGGCAGCTTTGGCAGCTGCCCCGCGCCCAGTCGTGCCGGGCTTGCGGCATCTGCGACACAGCCCTGTCCGGCAGGCTCTGTGGTCGCCTGCGTGTGCTGAGTCCCCAGCGGAGCAGCAAGGAGCCGCTTGCTTTGGATCTGTACTAAACTTTGCCTACTCCCCGTCTTCTTTACTTTATCTTCATTTTAAATGCACTCTCCCCCAGCCTCCAATTTTTTCCCCTGGTTTCCTTTTAAAGATCGAGACCGCGCTAGTCACCCCTTAGTCCCTTCGTTCTTAAACAACATGATTCATTTCTGTAACCTTCCCCCCTCCCCGACTTTCCTTAGACGAAGCGGAGGGCTTGGGGCGGGGGCTGCGTGTTTTCTGAATGGTAGCAAGGAGGAGCATAGGGAAAGTGGTGATCTCTTGCTGCTGTCGAGTTGGATGCCCCGATCGTGGGAAAGTGGCTGCACGTAAAGCAGCAGATTCTTTGTTCCTGTTGTTCTTCTGTAATCGATCTCACTTCAAGTCGAGGGGTGGAAAACTTCAAAGGCAGATCGGGCTGTTGGAGGTCGGGGCAAGAGCACAATCAGCTCGTAATGCACCCACTTTGCCTCCTCCCCCTCTTACTCCTCCTTCAAGAGCAAGGGGTTGGATGGGATGGGGGTGAGAGGAAGAGCCCTCCGATCTCTAAAGTATATCCAATCAATAAATAAAATGCAGACTTTGTGGGAAGAGTGAGACGGAAAAGACCTGGGTGCGTTAATGCTACCAAGACACAGGCTCCTGACTGTAATTTTTTTCTGACTCTCCTATCTTGTTTATATAGCTGCATGAGAGTTGCGTATGGAAGAGTGGTCTGCCTTTTTGTCATCTGTCCGTCTGTTCTCCCCCGGCTCCCGACCCTCAAATCCATTTTAGGACTGTACAGTTTACAGTCTAAGTTATTAAAGGAGAAGGAAAAAAAGCTGCTTGTCATCAGCTGAGGGTTGTCCTTCGTGGCGTGTAGTACGCAGCAATCCACTATGGCATGCAGTTTCATCAGTGGAGGGAGGGGGGAGCAAGGATGATGGCAGAACAATGCATAACCGTGCTGTGGACATCTGCCATTCAGAGCCTAGCTGCAGTTAGGACTTCGGTTATATCTGCCAACGTGTGAAAACTACATCTAGAAAGGGATATCCTAAGCTGTGGAAATGTACTTTTGCACTGAAGTATGTTGCAGCAGAACAACATTTTGGTAGGCTAGAGTATGAAAACACCTTGTAACTATTTCGTGTCAACAGTGGTTCATGATGTTTTATAAATAAAATGTCACAAAACTGCACACAGTCAACTCTAGATCCAACTCCAACTTACCTATCATAATATCTTTAACTTTTTAGTAGTGCGAGAAAAGTCAAATTTCAACTTATGCGAGCAATTATTTTCTTAGTTCATGCTACTCACTGGTATGCCTTGATCAAACTTTTAAATTAAATACACTTTGATTGTATCATACTACTTCCCCCTCCCCCACCCCTCACCCCCTTACCTAAATGTGCAAAACTGGAAATTACTGAATGTTGTGAGTAACTGTTAGAAGAGTTAAAATTCTTTCCCCTGCCTAGTTTGTGCCCATCTACCAG
Organism: Ramphastos sulfuratus; assembly: GCA_013399055.1. NCBI lineage: Eukaryota > Metazoa > Chordata > Aves > Piciformes > Ramphastidae > Ramphastos > Ramphastos sulfuratus. The sequence goes on from WBNM01024936.1 coordinate 31,394, forward strand.
TAGAAAAATGCACAAAGTAGCTGCTACCCAGGCCTACTTCTGAGCCTATTCTGGGATTCCCTTGCCAGAAAATGACTGCTCCCATATAGTGGGCATGCAGGTAGAGCAAGCTATTCTGAATGCTGGACTGTGCCATTAACTATATTTTAGAGTAGTCCTGTGGCTGCTGTAATGTATGACAGGAACTTGAGTAGTCTCAAACAAAGGAGAGGTGAAAAGATAACTGTAAGTCAGTTTGGTGTCTCTAGTATCACAGAATTGCAGAATTGTTATGGTTGGAAGGCATCCCAAGCATCATCTAGTTCCAACCCCCCTGCCATGGGCAGGGGCACCCTCCACTAGAGCAGGTTGCCCAGAGCCACATCCAGCTTGGCCTTAAAAAACTTTGAGAGATGGGGCTTCTACCACCTCTCCGGCCAACCTGTTCCAGTGTCTCACCACCCTTATGGTGAAGAACTTCTTCCTAAAATCCAATCTAAATCTCCCTTCCTCTAGTTTGGATCCATCCCCCCTAGTCTTATCACCACCAGACACCCTAAAATGTCTCTCACCAGATTTCTTGTAACTGCCTTTAGATACTGGAAGGTCACAATAAGGTCTCCTTGGAGCCTTCTCTCTAGACTGAACAGCCCCAATTCTTTCAGCCTGTCCTCACAGGAGAGGTACTCCAGCCCTCGGACCATCCTTGTGGGCCTTCTCTGGACGTGTTTCAGCACATCCAGATCTTTTTTGTAATAGGGGCTCCAGAACTGGACACAGTACTCCGGGTGAGGAGTCTCACAAGAGCTGTGTAGAGGGGGAGAATCACCTCTCTCAACCTGCTAGCCACACTTCTCTTGATGCAATCCAGGATACAGTTGCCTTTTTTTTTTTTTTTTTTTTTTCTTAGATGTCAGCTGTGTTACACCAAGGACAGAAGTTTAGTCATTCTGAGCATTTTTGTGTTTTTTCTAATATTTTAGCGTTCTCCACATTCAAATACCTTCCCACTTGTACAGTCAGCAGTGGTCAGCTTCAAGTGTTGCAGCAGTAAAATGGGTACTTATTATGTGTGACCACAGAATGAAGGTGAAGCTTATGACAACATCCTGTGCTTGTGTTGGGACATGATAAAGCCCACCACCACTGATTTAATTGTGACCTTCCAGTTATTCACACTTTACATCATAATTTTCTGTCTGGTTTATTTCCCAGGGTGAATTTTTCAGGAGCTATGTCAGGGAAAAAAAAAAAAAAGAAAGAAAAAAAAATTAATTTCTGTTTAAATACAGAACAAAAATACTAGAAGCACTTGCCTGTTGTTAAAGCACTATTGTTTTACCTTGTAATGATATTCTCAACAGAGTTGGTTTCTCAGTGTTGTGGTGTAGAGAGTTAAAAGCAGGCAGGAACTTCAGTCAATTAGGAACAAGCCTTTTAGTGAAATACTTGGTGTGATCAGTGAGGCTGGATTTTTATCAAATGAATGGGTTATTAAAAAAAAAAATCCTTATATCCAATTAACTTAGCCCATGCTGGCTAAGAGAACTATTGTTGCATTGTACNTTGAGAGATGGGGCTTCTACCACCTCTCCGGCCAACCTGTTCCAGTGTCTCACCACCCTTATGGTGAAGAACTTCTTCCTAAAATCCAATCTAAATCTCCCTTCCTCTAGTTTGGATCCATCCCCCCTAGTCTTATCACCACCAGACACCCTAAAATGTCTCTCACCAGATTTCTTGTAACTGCCTTTAGATACTGGAAGGTCACAATAAGGTCTCCTTGGAGCCTTCTCTCTAGACTGAACAGCCCCAATTCTTTCAGCCTGTCCTCACAGGAGAGGTACTCCAGCCCTCGGACCATCCTTGTGGGCCTTCTCTGGACGTGTTTCAGCACATCCAGATCTTTTTTGTAATAGGGGCTCCAGAACTGGACACAGTACTCCGGGTGAGGAGTCTCACAAGAGCTGTGTAGAGGGGGAGAATCACCTCTCTCAACCTGCTAGCCACACTTCTCTTGATGCAATCCAGGATACAGTTGCCTTTTTTTTTTTTTTTTTTTTTTCTTAGATGTCAGCTGTGTTACACCAAGGACAGAAGTTTAGTCATTCTGAGCATTTTTGTGTTTTTTCTAATATTTTAGCGTTCTCCACATTCAAATACCTTCCCACTTGTACAGTCAGCAGTGGTCAGCTTCAAGTGTTGCAGCAGTAAAATGGGTACTTATTATGTGTGACCACAGAATGAAGGTGAAGCTTATGACAACATCCTGTGCTTGTGTTGGGACATGATAAAGCCCACCACCACTGATTTAATTGTGACCTTCCAGTTATTCACACTTTACATCATAATTTTCTGTCTGGTTTATTTCCCAGGGTGAATTTTTCAGGAGCTATGTCAGGGAAAAAAAAAAAAAAGAAAGAAAAAAAAATTAATTTCTGTTTAAATACAGAACAAAAATACTAGAAGCACTTGCCTGTTGTTAAAGCACTATTGTTTTACCTTGTAATGATATTCTCAACAGAGTTGGTTTCTCAGTGTTGTGGTGTAGAGAGTTAAAAGCAGGCAGGAACTTCAGTCAATTAGGAACAAGCCTTTTAGTGAAATACTTGGTGTGATCAGTGAGGCTGGATTTTTATCAAATGAATGGGTTATTAAAAAAAAAAATCCTTATATCCAATTAACTTAGCCCATGCTGGCTAAGAGAACTATTGTTGCATTGTACATTTGCACATGGAATAGGAATCATATTATAGGAATAGGGGTATCATAGATCTGATTTTTCCCCCCTTGGATGACAGCTCTCCTTCCCTTCACCCACCCTCTGGGTCCCATCTGGGTAACTTTTTCATAATTGCATTCTGTTTTAAAATCTCTGTCAGAGTGGAAACTGTGGCTTTTTGATTTGTTTTATTTTTTCTCTCTCTCTCTTTTTCTCTTCTTTCTGCTTTGTTTTGCCATAGAGAGAACTAGACAATGGGTGGGCTTGATCCTGTGTGGTATCCAATGAGAGAGTGGTAACAGAGTGCAGGGAAGAGGAAAGCAATGCAGTGGCAGCAACATGGAGGCACTAAGTGGAACAGCTTGGTGGAGTTCCAAACCACAGAAGTCAGTTTGGAATATCATACTTAGGAGAAAGGATGCCCTGGGTTGGGCTGACAAGTAGAAGAACAGTAGTGTTCAAAGGGGCTTTAGGCACAGAGGAAGCTTAGTTCCATGAAGCTGGGAAGCATTGGGAAAGTTACAATAGGTTGGGGTTTAATAATACCCTCAGACTTGGGGTTTGAGGATCTCTGAGTCAGGAAAATTTAGGATTGTCTACCTGGTTACTTCTAACAAGGACTTCAGCTTGTGGTAAGGAACACATTGAGGACCGATGAATGCCATCTCCCACCATAAAACAGTACAAGCAGTAGTGGTGGGTATGCCATATGGATCTTCTACAAACCTCCACCAGAAATGTATCACAACACCTACCTCTACTATGATATTATTAAATCTTTTATACATGGTCAATAATGTCTAGGGGGTTGCAAATAGGAACTAAACTCCCTCACTAGTTCTCTTTCTCCCTCTCCTTCTTTTCTTTCCTCCTTTGTTAGACTCTTGCTTACTAGCTTATCTTGCTGGAAGTGGAGGATTTATCCCTGAGAGGCTTCATCCTGTGGTAAAGGCTGCAGGACAAGGTATGCTGAAGGTGCTGGAAATTAATCTTTGCACTCCTACTTCCATCTGTATGTCTAGCATTCCTCCTCTAGCACTTTGCAGAGTGTAAGGAGAAACACCTTAGATGAAATAGGGAAGAGAAAGGACATCTCTTCTGTCCCATCCTTAAGGTGGAAGAGGTGCACGAATAGTATCAAGAAAGCTTGAAAGAGAGGAAGGGGCACAATGGGGCTGGGTGGCGCAGGGTAGTGCATAGTGTGGCAGAAGTGGAGTATCATAGATACAGGAGGATTCCAATAAGGTCATCCACCTTTTTAGGATAAAAATTATAAAGTTTTACCAACATTTTAATATTTGGATACATTCTGAATTGCAGTGCTAGTGGTACCTGCCCTTTGTCTTTTTGTCAATATATACTTAAATCTGAGGGTGACGTTTCATCAATTTAGGGTGGTTTTTCCCCCTTTTTAATGTTGCTGCTGAGTTTGGACATAATTTTTTGTCTCAATATATCCTTACCACACTACTATCGGAGAGGAAGTAGTATTCCAGATGAGAAACCAAGCTGAAGAGAGACTTGATCTAAATCTTGATGATTTTGAGGTGAAACCTCAGAATCCTCCATCTGTAAAAGCATTTCCTACTCCCTTTCCTATCTGCAAAGAACGCAGACTTATAGTGGAACCTGAGCTTTCCTTTACCATGGTGTGGATATCTCTTATGCTACATGATTAGAGGAGAAGCTACAGTGCAGAGCAGCCTTGTACCAAAGCTATCCCACGCATGTGTCTGGTTGATCTTCTCAGGACAGTAGTGTCTTTCTTTCCAGTCATGTCCCTGTTAGAGATAATTAGGGCTAGAAGGCACTTCTGACCTCAGACTCTGTAATGGTCTGCAGGCAAAGCTGGTTAATTCTCAGGAAACAGGCTAGATGGTCAAAGTGGTCACCTTGAAAATAACCCTCAGAGACTGGTTGTGCCATTCAGAAGTTCCTGGCTTATCTGGGAACTGAACCCAGACGTCCCCAGTGCTCCTTCATTTTGCTGAACATGAACTCTGCTTCACACTTACCAACACCACCCATTCTGTTTCTCTCTCTCTCTTTTTCTTTTTTTTTTCATTTCTCCCTTTAGCACTTAGCTGCTCTTCTTATTCTTCATATTCCATTTCTTTCACTTTTCAACTTCGACTTTAAATATTCTGTTTAAAAATATAGGGCCCAGATCCTCAGAGTCAGCCAAACCACACAGGGTGTAGGCCTAGGGTATAAGGAGGGGGAAGGTAGCTCTAAGCCATTTTTCATCTCCCTGGATTCTGGGTTGACTTGATGCCAAAGTGGCCCCTGGCATAACTGAGAGCAGGAATGCTCTAAATTACTCTAGTTAGAACAGTTCCCTAGGGCCTATCCTATGCCACTTGTTCCTTTCAGCCATGGCCACCTATGAAGGCCTCCTACACTGCCTTATTTTGTGCAGGGATTTCCTACATCGGGGAATGCCCAGCTGCCCTATTATAGTACAAAGGTGATAGAGAATCATTCCCTAAGCATTTCCAGTATAAATAAAGCAATTCCGTTAAAGAAAATTACAGAACTAACAGAACGTTAGAATTTGTCATCTTAATGACTTTGCTTGAACATCACATTTTTCCTTCCTACTTCCATGTGTTTTTGACAGGCAAAGGGCTTGTTTTTAATTAGGCTGTAAAGTCTTCAAGGTGGGGGTTGAGTAGATTTAGCAAAGAATGGTCTGGAGAACACTACAGAAAATGTTTTACACCATTAGAAAAATCAGCAACTTTTTTTCTTTGATGAGAGTATGGTTCTGTCATGCTGTTTCCGCAAGCAGACTGCCATCAATGGAGATGCAATAGAAGGACTGGAGCATGGGAAGGCTTGAATCACTGAACCAGAACTGATCCACTCAAAAGACAAGTAAGAGAAGTTATGGTAAATAGCAACTAAATATAATCTTAGATTTGATTGGGAAACTTCTTTAGAAGGATCATTTCTAGTGAAAGATGGCAAACAGAAAAACAGCCCAAGAAAATATTTTCTCATGCAAGGAAGCACTTGAGACTCCACCAAGATCTTGTAGTGAGGAGCATAGCAAAAGATCCCAAGTGAAGTAAACAAAATTACAAGGACATGCCCTGTTATAGTTAGCAGCTTAAAAGATTAATGATCTAGGTAGGGAATGCAACCTTATATTTCATTATGGTTCACAGTTTAAGACAGATTTTTAGGGGGTTAAAATGCAGTTTCCTGAGGGCAGACTATCCCACAGCTACCAAGGCAGCTAACTCTGAGATGTATCTGGTTCCACTGCTTGACACAATGTCGTGGACTAAGCAGGTCTCAGATACGATTCTGTATTGCTGTGTATAAGCAGAGGGAGGGAGAAGGAGACTGGCTTTCTATCTGGGGAAACCCAAATATTTCTTTGGGATTACTGTGTGCTCTCACATTATACACAACTCTGATTTTGTTCACAACAAATATAGTCAGAAGCCAGCATTGGAATATGGTGGTATGCCAGCTGAAGAAAATATCACAGTTTTAGCTGTGAACAACTTATCTTCAAAATGCCTGAGAGAGTTGGGATTTTGAAGTGTCTGAAGGCCTGAAGTGATCTTTGAATATTAGTTCCCATCCAACAGCATGGGATGCTGCTCTTGAAACCAGTTTTCTTCCTATCCACATCTTCTACTTTTATAATGGTAAGTTTCCAAAAGGATTGTGGTTTGATTTAAAATTGGCAGTTTTAACATAAGGTTTTGTTATGTGCTACTGTTCAAAGTAATTTCAATCTGAAATGAATTAACAAACCAGAGTTTGAACTGGCTTTGGAAAGATACATATTCCTCAACTGCCTCAACAGTAGCCAGTAGATCCCTGTGTGTTGTTACATGGATCTGCCACCTGTATTTTAAGCGTTAGGTACCAAAGCTGGAGCTCTGGTTTATGTCCTGTGAATGTTTCACTCCCTGGTGTATGGGGAAGTCATACAGTCTCCTCACATGGAAAACTCACTCAAAGAGTTGAGAAGAAAGGTTAGCGAAATTTTGGTCCTTGTTTTCCTGCAACTGTTTTGAAGACAGGGATTTGTGGGTGGAAATATGAATTTTTAATTCCCTTTGCTTTCTGACTCAGTCTACAGATAGTGAAGATGAACAGGGTAGAAAACTTCTCGTGTGTAAGAACTCTTTGTAAGAATGACTGTTATTCTGCCTTCCTCTGCATTTCTGCTTTAGTTAAAGTGTTTGGTGGAAGTCCTAGGTACACATAGAGTAATAGGACATGGGAATGAACATCTGTGCAGTGAAACTGCCATGGCAGACATCTGCTTTTGAACAAAGAAAGGAAGACTTGTCTGCTGAAGGCGTCCTCTCCTATATTTCTTTGCTCAGAACAAATCACACAGAATGTTAGGGGCTGGAAGAGACCTCAAAAGATATCCAGTCCAACCCCCCTGCCAGAGCAGGATCACCTAGACCAGATCATACAGGAATGCATCTAGACGGATCTTGAATATCTCCAGAGAGAGAGACACCACAACCTCCCCGGGGAAGCCTGTTCCAGTGTTTTGTCACCCTCACAGTGAAAACATTTTTCCTCATGTTTCCATGGAACTTCCTATGCCTCAACTTCCACCCATTGCCCCTTGTCTTGTCATTGGGCATCACCAAGCAGAGCCTGACTCCATCCTCTTGGCACTCACTTTCTTCGTATTTATAAACATTAATGATGACTCAAATCAGTTGAGAAATCAGTTGAGAAATACAAGAGATCCTGTTCCTTGAGTTTCTTGAGCTTCCGGATGTTTTTTTGTTGGAGAGATGGCAGCTGTGTGATCAGGCTCTTCAAGGAGATGCTACTGTTGCCAGACATCAGATGTCTTTTGTAGAAATAAGAGGTGGATCACATGCGTAGGACAAATTTTGCCTTGTTTTCAGTTTCTAGGGGTGGCCTTGTTATCTGGGGCTATATTGCACAGAATTTTGCTTCACATCGTCAGCTTTGAGAAACTAGAAAAACACTTTCTTGCATGGTATATGGTTTAACTATTAAGCTACAGACAGCACCACATAGCTAGCGTGCAGGCTTCTTGGAGGTCAGTTGGTGTTCAGTTTTTATTCAATTCAGTGAGATTTTATTGGCCTGACAACCTACCCTAGCACATGCACATGCTGAAAGTTTAGCAAAATCACACCTACTAAAATTGCCCTCTTTTATAGGGCAATTTGTGAATCACTGGAAGCACTCAGGTGGCATGTTACAGTGTCAACAGAGGCTTTCTGAACTTATGTCTGCCACTGACCAATAAAAGCACTGAGACTTGAATAGTTTCTATTTTTCACAGATAGCTTAAATAACTATGTGATGGCACTTTCATGTACTGAAGTAATTCTGTCATGCTTTGGGAAATCTTAAGAAAGTTAGTAATGTTTTGTGACATCTGTGCCAAGCTGTGTGGGTACAGTATGTCAAATGTGCAGTAAGACTTTGTCTTACTGGAAATCTCAGCCCTCTACAGGCGATTTGATCTTACAATGTATATGACAAACAGATAAAATTCTAAGTATGTAGAGGCAGAATCTGAGTTTATACAATTTCACAGAATCACAGGTCTGTTGAGGTTGCAAGAGACCTTGGAGATCATCAAGTCCAACCACTCACCTAGAGCTCACAATCCCACCACTGCTAACCCACAACCATTAAACCACATCCCTTAGCACCACATCCATGCAGCTTTTAAACACTTCCAGGGATGGATACTCCACCTCCCTGGGCAGCCTGTTCCAGACCCTGAGAACCCTTTCTGGGAAGACATTTTTCCTAATCTCCAATCTGAACCTCCCTTGGCATGACTTGAGGCTGTTTCCTGTTGTCCTGTCACATGGTGCCTGTGAGAAGAGACCAACCCCCCCCCCCCCCCAGCTGCAGCCTCTTTTCAGGGAGCTGCAGAAAGCAATGAGGTCTCCCCTCAGCCCCCTCTGAAGACTAAATTTGAGCAAAGTATTGTTTAGCCGGACTTAAAAAGAGCAGAGACACATTTTAAAGTACAGGTTCAGAAAAAGGGTATAAGATGAGGTCTAACTTTCTTGAGAAAGAGTGATTTAGATGAAAACATCAAGGGATCAGAACTAGACTTTACTTGTAGTGTCAGAATACTTTGTTGCAACATTTTCATTCAACTTCAGACACAATTGCGTGATTTGTAAGTGCAAAAAAACCTGAGGGACCTAGCTTAGGTTTTCAGTCAGTATAGATGCCAGCATAAGCTACAGTCTTGGAGCTTGTGTGGTTGGAAAGCTGTGACTTTTGAGAGGAACCTGGGGGGTATTGCTTGATCCTTGATTGAACATGAGTCAGCAGTGTGCCCAGGTGGCCAGGATAGCCAGTGGCATCCCAGCTTGTACTAGAGACACTGTGGCCAGCAGGAGCACGAAAGTGATCATCCCCCTGTACTCAGCACTGGTGAAGCTACATCTCAAGTACTGTGTTCAGTTCTGAGCTCCTCACTACAAGAAGGACACTGGGGTGCTGGAGCATGTCCAGAGAAGGGCAAGGAGGATGGTGAAGGGCCTGGAGCACTTGAGCTATGAGTGGCATCTAAAGGAGCTGAGGGTGTTCAGTCTGGAGATTCATAAAATCATAGAATGGTCTGGGCCAGAAGGGACATCTAGTCTGGCCCTCCTGCAGTCAGCAGGGATATCCTCACTAGACCAGGTCATCCAGGACCCCGTCAAGCCTCACCTTGAATGTCTTCAAGGAAGGGGCCTCAACCACCTCCCTGAGCAACCTGTTCTAGTGCTCCACCACCCTCATAGTAAAGAACTTGTTCCTAACATCCGATCTAAATTTGCTCTTCTCGAGCTTGAAGCCATTACCCCTCATCCTGTCACTGCAGGCATTTGTAAACAGCTTCTTTCCATCCTTCCTGTAGGCCCCCTTCAGGTACAGGAAGGCTGCTATTAGGTCCCCCCAGAGCCTCCTCCTCTCCAGACTGAACAATGCCAGCTCCCTCAGCCTGTCCTCATAACAGAGGATGCAGTACCCCAGGTGAGGTCTCACTAGAACAGTGTAAAGTGGCAAAACCACCTCTCTGAATCTGCTGGCCACACATCTTTTGATGCAGCCCAGGATATGATTTGCCTTCTGTGCTGCAAGCTCACAACGTCTGCTCATGTCCAGCTTCTCGTCCACCAGCACCCCCAAGTCCCTTTCCACAGGGCTGCTCTCTAACACATCATCCTCCAGCCTGTATTGATAGTGAGGGCTGTTCTGTCCCAGGTGGAGGACCCGGCACTTGCTCTTGTTGAACTTCATGAGGTTCACCTGGGCCCACCTCTCCAGCCTGGCCAGGTCCCTCTGAATGACTTCATGCCCCTCTGGTGTGTCAACACCACCACACAGTTTGGTGTCATCTGCAAACTTGCTGATGGTGCTCTCCATCCCACTGTCTGTGTCACTGATAATAATATTAAACAGCACAGGTCCCAGTACAGACCCCTGCGGGACACCATTTGTCACTGCTCTTCATCTGGACTTCAAGCCATTGAACACCACCCTCTGGATGCAACCATCCAGTCAATTCCACATCAAATCCACATCTCTCCAATTCGGTGAGCAGGATGTTGTGGGGGACCATGTCAAAGACCTTGCACAAGTCCAGATCATCAAGTCCACCCACCTAGAGCTCACAATCCTTCCACTGCTGCAAAGCAACCACCATAGGGTGTCCCTTATCTAATGACTTAACCACTTTATCATAGAAAGCCACTAGGTTAGTCAGGCAGGACCTGCCCCTAGTAAAGCCACGATGACTGTCATGAATCACCTCCCTGTCCTCCATGTACCTCAGCATGTTATCTAGGAGGATCTGTTCCATGATATTCCCAGGCACAGAGGTGAGGATAACAGAAGAGGAGGCTGAGGGGAGACCTCATTGCTCTCCACAACTGCCTGAAGGGAGGTTGGAGCGAGGAGGGGGCAACCATTTCTTCCTGGTGGCAAGCCACAGGACCAGAGGAACTGGTTTCGCAAGGGGAGGTTCAGGCACAAGGGGAGGTTCAGGCTGGAAATATTTCTTCACAAAGAGGCTTCTCAAACATTGGAATGGTCTACAGTGGTGGAGTCACCATTCCTGGAGGTGTTTAAACAGTGTNGCTGTTCTGTCCCAGGTGGAGGACCCGGCACTTGCTCTTGTTGAACTTCATGAGGTTCACCTGGGCCCACCTCTCCAGCCTGGCCAGGTCCCTCTGAATGACTTCATGCCCCTCTGGTGTGTCAACACCACCACACAGTTTGGTGTCATCTGCAAACTTGCTGATGGTGCTCTCCATCCCACTGTCTGTGTCACTGATAATAATATTAAACAGCACAGGTCCCAGTACAGACCCCTGCGGGACACCATTTGTCACTGCTCTTCATCTGGACTTCAAGCCATTGAACACCACCCTCTGGATGCAACCATCCAGTCAATTCCACATCAAATCCACATCTCTCCAATTCGGTGAGCAGGATGTTGTGGGGGACCATGTCAAAGACCTTGCACAAGTCCAGATCATCAAGTCCACCCACCTAGAGCTCACAATCCTTCCACTGCTGCAAAGCAACCACCATAGGGTGTCCCTTATCTAATGACTTAACCACTTTATCATAGAAAGCCACTAGGTTAGTCAGGCAGGACCTGCCCCTAGTAAAGCCACGATGACTGTCATGAATCACCTCCCTGTCCTCCATGTACCTCAGCATGTTATCTAGGAGGATCTGTTCCATGATATTCCCAGGCACAGAGGTGAGGATAACAGAAGAGGAGGCTGAGGGGAGACCTCATTGCTCTCCACAACTGCCTGAAGGGAGGTTGGAGCGAGGAGGGGGCAACCATTTCTTCCTGGTGGCAAGCCACAGGACCAGAGGAACTGGTTTCGCAAGGGGAGGTTCAGGCACAAGGGGAGGTTCAGGCTGGAAATATTTCTTCACAAAGAGGCTTCTCAAACATTGGAATGGTCTACAGTGGTGGAGTCACCATTCCTGGAGGTGTTTAAACAGTGTATGGGCCTGCTGCTTAGGGACATGGTTTAGGATTGACCCTTCAGTGCTGAGTCGAAGGTTGGACTTGATGAACTTGGATGTCTTTTCCAACTGGATGTGTTCTGTGATTGTGACACTGTGATTTGCAGGTTCGTTTTTCAATGTTTGCTCAGCATATTGGTGTCTGCATCACTTCTGATTAACTGCAGACCCTGTGTCTGGGGAGAGTTCTTTGAGAACCACTTATTTAGATGTGAGAGCTATTTTGTCTCCTAGGTATGTCAATTAGACTGTGGTTGCATTAACTGATGAACTGAAATCTCTTAACAATGCCTGAGAAAACCCAAAGAGGCTGTGAAGTTGGCCACAACAAGATCTTCTCGTGCCAGATGGGTGCCAAGGTAGCCATCAGTGACTGCATCAGCTTGTGCTGGGAGTCACAGAATCACAGACTATTAGAGATTGGAAGGGACCTCCCGAGATCATCGAGTCCAACCCCCCCATGCCAAAGCAGGATCACCTATGGTAGTCCACACAGGAATGCATCCAGGTGACTTTTGAAAGTCTCCAGAGAAGGAGACTCCACAACCTCTCTGGGCAGCCTGTTCCAGTGCTCTGTCCCCCACTGTAAAGAAGTTTCTCCTAATGCTGAAGTGAAACCTTCCGTGTCCAAGTTTGTACCCATTGTTCTTTATTACTGCATACCACCAAAAAGAGATTGGCCTCCTCCACATGACACCCATCCCTCAGATATTTATAGACATTGATCAGATTCCCTCTCAGATCCCCTCCAGATCTCTGGATGTCCCTTCCAACCTTTAATGTTCTGTGATTCTATGATTCTATGACTGCTTCCAGAAATTTACCCTCACACTTGCTTACTGTCAAGAGAAATTGGCTTTGTGATTGCTCTGCATATATTCTCTGCTTTGTGCTGATACTTCTAATCTGTACTCACTTTGTTTCCCTTGCACCATCCTCAGAAAATCACTGTCCCCCATTTTCTCAATGCATTTTCAGCCTTGATACTCTTCACCAGTCTGTGGGAACCGCAGCTCCTCCCATAGCAACGTGGCTCCAGACATGCAAGCAGTCTGTTTTCCATCCCTGTTCAAATTCTGTCCAAATGCGTCCACCCTAATCTTTTGCTTATCTAATGCAGGTCCTGTGGGCAAAGTATGAAATGAGGGTAAAAAGTCTGTGGCTGGAAAGGTGCCAGGATACCTTCCATGCTATAGTAATTTATTAGAGATTTTAGAAAGAAATATTCCAGGATATAATTATAGAGAGGGGGCAATGTTCATTTATTAGAAGTCCCATGCTCTAGTCTGTCAGTTACAGGTGCTGCTGGGTAACATTACTATGACATGCACCTGTTATTCCCATTTTTCATGCTGTGCCTTTTCACTAGTAATTCTAGTCTCCTTTGCAGGCCGTTGTGAAATTATCTTCACATGAAAGGCACAAATGGTGCAGTTTAGCATCACTCCACAGCCTGCATGCAACTGAATGCTCACATAGGTTTACTTTTCCTTTGGACTACAGCAATTGTCCATTTAGAAACTTGCCTGTTCTTGTTCACTGCTGAACAAATGGAGGGCAGGCTTTCAAAAGACATGAGCAGAAAATAAGAGTTGGCATACAGAGGTAGGTCACAGTTGCTCTGATAGCTTTGAGAGAGTGTCCATGAGAAACTGGAAGGGCAGAGTTGAAAGCTGAATAATGGGTGAAGAAGGGATGGTATTGGGAAAAGTTGTTGGTTGCAGCCTTTCACAGAGTCACAGAATTACTGAGGCTGGAATAGGCTTCTAAGGCACAGCTAGAATTAAATCTGGCTAGGGACATTAAGGGGAACAAGAAGAATTTCTTCAGGTATATTAGTGAGAAAAGGAGGACTAGGGAGAATGTGTGACCCTTCCAGAAGGAAAATGGAGAGCTGGTGACAAAAGGTATGGATAAGGCTGAGGTGCTCAGTGACTTCTTTGCCTCAGTCTTCAACAGCTTCAACCACAATGTCCAAGTCCCAGAGGGCAAAAGGAAGGACTGGGAGAAGGCAGATCTGCCTACTATAATTGAAGATCACATTCGTGAGTGCCTAAGGAATCCAAATGTGCACAAGTCCATGGGGCCTGACGAGATCTACCCATGGTTCCTGAGGGAACTGGCAGATGAAGTTGCCAAACCACTGTCCCGCATATTTGAAAGGTCATGGCAGACAGGTGAAGTTCCTGCTGACTGGAGAAGGGCAAACATAACACCCATCTTCAAGAAGGG
>WBNM01024943.1:226-18853 GCA_013399055.1 Ramphastos sulfuratus
AGAGAAGATATAATGCATCAGAAATATGCCTACATTTAATTCCATTGCACATGTAAGTGTGAAAGAAGTGCATACACTTATTCATATTTATATTGTGGGATTATGAGATTCATGATCTGCTCAAACATAAGCTGAACTCAAAATCATCAAAAATTTCAATTCACTAAGTGTGGCAGAGATATGCATGAAGGAAAACTGCTATATTGAGTTATATCTTGAACAGAAGTGCTGTTAATTGAACACTTATAATTTAAACAATGGAAAATTTCATGATATCTTGTCTTCCCCTCATGAAGGTCAAAGGTGCAGCTTTCACATCAAATAGTAGAAAGAGATGTCAACTAAGTAACAGAAGAAGATTCTCCAAAGATAAGTTACTTGTGACTATCTGAGGTTATTATTTTTGCTTATTAGCTTGTTCGTTTGTTTGTTTTGCTTTCTGTTTGTTTGTTTGTTTTCCCTCACTTTAATGTAGATGAAGCAGTTTTTCAACTCTTGCAACATATCTGCTGCTAATTATTGCCTGGGGATTTCTGGATCTTAGCACAGCTTGGCTGCTTTTTTTTCAAGCTCTAGTGTGCTTCTTCCAAAGTGAACTTTTCTGGGCTGAAGGTCCACTACCTTATTGTTCTGTTTGTTGGAGGCTGCAATTGCTAGGAGACAAGTTTGTTTGTTGATTAATATTTTGTAGTTGTTATTGTTTGGTTGTTTGGTTTTGATTTTTTTTTCTTCTTTTATTGAAGAGAGAATTTCTTTGTCCTTTTACTGGAAAACCAGTTTATCTGCTTTATGTGAGGGAGCAGTTGCCCATTTAAAGAATAAAGATTTGTCACAGGAAGGTGACAACAATTCCTTCTAAGACTGAGGTATGTTAGGTTTTAAAAGATAATAAATTAATGCAGCATTAGAAAATAACTTGCAAAACTATCTTTCATCAATTAGTTTCTGAACATACTAAATTAATGGGAAACTATAATCTGTGGAAGTTTTGTATTCCATTATAAATGTGACTTATACAATGTGAAAATGGACATTTCATTGAAAGGGCTGAAAAGGGATGTTTCTTGGCTGACACAAATAACTTGTATATCAGAGCTTTCTGAGTCTTGTCATGTGTGTTCTGATACACTTTTTTGTTCTGTTTCATTTTGGGTTACTTATTTCTCAGTCTTATGGCTTATACAGATATTTTTGTTATCTTTCAGTAACAAGGCAGACAAAAATCTAAAACTACTGTTTTAAGAAGCATAAGGAAACTAATGATAATTGCAAATGATAGCTATAATATGCAAAACAACTAATTCAATGAAATCCCTTCTTCAGGATAAAAATATCATAGTCTGTAGGGTAAAATAAGACAGCTTAAATGACATGGAATAAGGAGACAATTTTGTTGCCAAAATTTTGATTTGCTTGCTGTATTTTCTGTAATTTCTCAAGATCCTGTCAAAACTCCTACCCTTTCTATCTGCTTGAAAACTACCAGTTAGTTGTTAATTTTTTATTTAGTTCAGAAATGGTGAGACAATATTGTTCAAGGTGTGTGTAACTTTTATTTTGTTTTCATTTACTTCTTAGATACAATATTGGTTTTGAAAATCCTTATTCAGAAAGAAAAAAAACAGCTTAGACTGAAAAGTAGAATCTGACAGGAAAATACCAGGTAATGATGAATTATGCATTTCACTGAGGTGAGGAAATTTGATTTGATGGAATTATTTAATTGAAAATCTACATTTTAAATGAATGCATGAAAGATTCCTGTATAGTTTTTAAGAATGGCTTAGCTTCATGATTAAATTTTTTAAAAAAAGACAACTCAGGGTGTTAAACTTTTGAAATATAGAGTAAATATATGAAGAAAGGCATTGAGTGAAAGGGTGAATTAATCAGTAGTATGGTTAAGATTATGGTATAAATTAATAAAACATTATAACACAGTTAGACCACCATTACAATATGAAAACTAGAATTCCTGAAGTCTTTAGGGATGATTATTTTTCTCTTTGGCTTACAAAATGCATTCCTTCCTGAAATTTTCAATGTACTTGGGCCACCAAAGAGAGGACTCACAGACAAGTGGAGTTTGCACAAGCACTGCAACTGTGCCTTGCTTCCATTTTTTCCTCTTTGCATAGTGTACAGAGGCTTAAAATAATTTGGCATGTGGAAATCTAAGCCCTTTTTTGAAAACAAAAAACAAAAAATAAAAAACAAACAGTAAAATTATGTGATCATAAAAAAATTAGACTGTGAAAAGCAAGTGTTTATCAATGTCAAGTTTAATTTTCTCCATGACTGGGAGTCTCAGAAACAGTATTAAGAATATCAGTGCAGAAATGCCATTCCATGGTATCATATACCTTCAAAGAACTACCTTTTTCTGCCACATGAAACTTTCCAAGATTGCATTGTCACTTGCTAACAATGGTCTTTAAAGAAAGGCATTCTCAGTGCAGTAAAACTTGCTGGGAGGTCTTCGAACTTGAAATGTGATGTAAGAACAGGGAGTCCTCTGGGATACAAAGTTGTCTTAGTAGTAATTAAAAAATACATTTAAAAAGTAAGGGTGTACAAAATAAAAATAATATCAGGAAGCTTGTTCAAAGATAATAATTTGGAGCCAGATTTTCCCGGAGAGGAAAGTCAATATGACCTGTTTTCAGGGTCACAAGGGTCAGAGCTCTGACTTAGTAATGAGTAAAGTATTGAGGCGATAGAGCCACACGTCTTTAAGATTAGATCTTGCAGTGGTTCTGCTTGACGCCACAGGAGCAGTAGGGGGCAAAGATATTCCTATCCTTGTCCTCCTAGGTCCTGTGAGTCTAAAATTGAAATTTGATTTTCTGTGAAGAGTGAGAACAGAAAAGATAAAAATCTGTGCAAAGAAATGGACAATGAACATAACGGTAAGAAGCTTTCAACTCACGGTTTTCCTGACATAATTTCTGGACTGAGATTCTCGAACATCATGTCTGTCTGATGTTGAACATCACAGTCTGATCCCTTTAAATCTACTTTGTTTATATCAAAGCAGTACAGATCATCTTTACTTTTCTAGGCTACAGCATATATGCCCATGTGTTCTCCAGCTGAGCTTTGCAAATCTGGTTATATTCACTGTTTTGAATTTATTTTTATTTCATTGTTTGTCTTCCTCTGTAGCATCAAAACAGTTGTGACTAGAAGTAGACCCCCTCAATATTAATATTAGGTAGATTATAGCCCAGGATCTTTACTGCATTTAAAATACGATGATCCAAAATATTTAAGAATTGCAGAAGAAAAATCGTTCAGCAATCGTACAGCAAACACCATTTCATAATCTGCTTTTAGAAGTGAAAAGGAAAATCGTATCTCAGACAAAGCATAAATACACTAATTTTGAGCATTTGGTTTTTCTTTCTCTTTTAAACTAAATGAAAAACTGTGTCTTACACTGATAACAGGATATTTATATTCCTGCCCATTTCACATTTTTTTTCATATTCATTGCAGGTGGAATCTGCTTTTTTTGCATAGAACTGGCATGAGATCCAAGTACTCCTCAAATATTGCCTGAAAGCAAGACTGTTCTTGATTGGTTATTGCCTACTACAATCTACTGTGCCTTTAACTCACTGTACAAAATTTTAGTGACGTTGCTGCCATTCTTGTACCGGGGTTCATGTCAGATCAGACTAGAAGTCAAGAAGTCCATGCAGCTGCTACTAGAGTGTGATGCTTCAGTCAAAATCAGTGGTCAGCTGCTTCAGGTGCCACTAAGATTTTGGCAGTGGTGACAAAGAGATTAGCATTCATCTGTAGTGGAAAGGGGTTTGAATCTGGGTTATAAGTGAATTGTAATGAGGCTGATATGAAAATATTAAATATTTTTATTAAATAAAGAAAATTCCCCCAAACTTATTTACAATTAACACACAGATTCTACTATGTGGTCAGTAAAACTGTCCTTGCAGAATGTATATACATTTAATCAAATTAATTTAAATGATTTTTGGAAACATTTTAGAAAATTTAAACAACTAAAGAGTCCTGCAGCACAAACTGCCGCATAAAGGTTAAACATAAACTTTCAAGAACTTCAGAAAAGAGAGTTAGTTTACTGGTTAGCTTCTCATTATTCATAATCCAAAAGTATCTGTAGAAACTTAAATGAAGAAAAATATAGTCCCTGCCATGTGGTGGCCTTCCACGTGGCGGTGATGCGGTGGGGTTTGCTGCTTGTGTAGTTCTAATGGAACACGTTGTCTGAGGAGATCCACGGACGCGAGGCAAACCTTCCGTGGCTCCCAGGAGGTTATTGGAGCGGTCAGCCCCTGGGCGAAGCAGGATCCAGATTCCCGGGCTGGAGCAGACCGATCGGCTGTGGTGCACAGGAAAGGGGTCAGCTCTCAGGTTAAAGCGGCGGGCCGGCAAGTCCCGGTGTCATAAAATCGTCGCTAGGCTGTCAACTAGACTCAGTCAGAACCAAACGGACTCAGGTTGGGCTGAGCTCAGGCAGGCAGCTGTACCCCAGCGCAGGGCAAGCCTTTCAGTCCCTTGACTCGGTGCGGCAGACAGGCAGGATCAGGTCTGCTGTTTGTGGGGAAAAACAAGTCCCCTACTACGTGATGCAAAGGAGCGCAGACATGTAGCAGACAAAAATAAAGGCAGTAGCAGCAAACAAATGAGTTGGCTGGATTTTTTAAGCATTTTGACAGAGTATTTTTGACCAATAGCAACAGGCAAAAAACATCCCTGGAACTAATCCCAAGCTACTTCACTAAAAAAGGGAGATGCACAAGTCCAGCATCGTGATTTCTGTTTACCAGAGACAAAGCAGAGTGTATGATCACTCCAAATATGGTGTCTCTATGGTAGACCGAGAGGCTCCAAGGCTTTTCTCTGCTTTCCCACTTCTTCCACCTAGGAAGAAGGGGAGAAGGTGGGGGGAACTCAGGTGGATATTTGGGATATGTGTTCCAGGTATAATTTGGGCCTTCCACCACATCATCTAGCACTCTTAAGACCTACTTCGTGAAATATTGAAGGGACATATCTTCTGGTATGCTGGATAAAGGATAAAGAAGAAAGACAGATGAGTCAAAGATCTAGCTGCAAGATGGCATGAGACAGATGGACTAGATGGTACAAGTGGTAACACTGTATGTTACAGTGGTAACACTGCATGGAACAGGGACACATCACACTTTGTTTGCATTACAATATCACCTTTGAAAACAGTGAGTCCACCTGCTCAATTCACCAACACAATATAAGTAGTCTAAGCTCATTTGTACTCTCTGGTTCACAATGAAAATACAAATTGGTTTTGAATATCCCAGGGCATTATGGTATCATAGAATCATAGAATGGTAAAGTTGGAAGGACACCTCAAGGATCATCTAGTTCCAACCCCCTGCCATAGGCAGGGACACCTCCCACTAGTACAAGTCATTCAAGGCCTTGTCCAACCTGGCCTTGAACACCTCCAGGGAGGGAGCANTTTGTGCTTGGGATTGTGCCTACCCACGTGCAGGACCTTACACTTGGCCTTGTTGAATTTCATGAGCTTGGTTTGGGCCCACATCTCCAGCCTGTCCAGGTCCCTTTGGATGGCATCCCTGCCTACTGGCAAGTTGACTGTGCCACATAGCTTGATGTCATCTGCAAACCTGATGAGGGTGCACTCCATTCCATAATTGCTCTAAATACTTGTCTTGAAGGCACATATGTGCTTCCTAGATTGTACATGAAGAGTATATCTGTGTACGTTAGAGATGCAGACTGAAAGCATGTAATGAGTCACTTTTCTGTAAGTTTACACAAGTTAGTACACAATCTTCCAAAGTCTAATACATAAATCACTCTATAGTGTTTGAACAGTGTCTGCTGTTTTGGATATGTAGAATTTCAAGGTGATACAATAACATAAAATTTCTACCTGTCTTATTTTATGAGAAGAAATTACTTCAAGGTTGCAACAGAGGGACCTCTACCTGCACTAAAACTTGAGCTCCATCTGAAAGGTACTTTGTACTAGGTACCTGACAAAGGAACCATTAATCATTTCATATACCTTCTCTTGTATAAACTGCTCAACAATCATGACTTTTTAACAAAGCCTATATGGAAAAGACACAGGCTCTTTCAAAGACAGATAATTTTATCTGTTGGCAAAGAAATAATGCTAATTAATTTTGTAGGCTTGATTATCTTCTCCCCTGTCCATCCTGATATCATTCCCTGCCACAGTAGTAAATGTGCTTTAAACTTGGCTACTAAGACCAAGTAGTTTTAGGCAGCTATGATATTAGTTGGTTAAGCACTTAACTCTTGCTTTTGTTTCCCTGACTCTTCTTTGACCTTATCATACCCAAATGTTTTACTTCAGTGGTGGCCTCTAGACAGCTACACTCTGGAATTTCCTTTTCTCAGTCTGAGCCACACAGCTTGACTTAATGTACAAAAACTGTTGCACAGCAGTGCTCTCATCCAGTGGTTTACTCAGCTGCGTATCCACTCTATCAGTTGTAGACTTGTTTCCTTTGCTGCCAGAATTATGCTGATACCTACTTCAGTTTGTGCAGACCAAAGAATAGCACATCATCAAGACAAAGTGTACTGGTCTTATGGAGGTCCTGGCATTGGTTAGTATTTAGATTAATTTTGACTATTTCCTTATAAACAGAATTCACTTGCAAACAGCTAATTTATTGAGCTCAGATTCTTCATTTTCTCATGCTACTGCTTAACTGTAACGATTTCACTTTTGATTAACACATTGCTCTTACTGAATTTATCTTAGCAAGGATTATTAAGGAAAAAAATGATTGGAGACTCATTTGTTTCCTTCTTTCTCCCTCTATTTCTTTCACTATTTGGTTTTTTCTGTGCAAATCTCTCTCCCAGCTGACAAAGAAATGTAGGATGATAAACCAGTCCTCTGACCTGCCTAAGCTACTCTGTCCCCTTTGTTCTCCTTGTTTTCTGGTGTCCCACTTTTGCAGAAAAATTGCTGGAGCACATAAACCAAAACTGCCAAGCTGATTGTTATCTTTTTTGTCTGGCCATTCTGGGTGGTACTCAACATCTTTATGCATCATTCATGGTCACTGGAGAACGTTAAAGCTGTCTGGCTTTTCTAGCAAGTTATTATATTTCCTCCCAGCAGTTAAAAAGTTAGAAATGAAGATTACTTTTGCAACCACAAATTTTAGTACAAGTGTCAGTTTGTTACAAATTTTCTTTTCGGCTGAACACTCTTTCATACTGTGTGAAAACATAGCAGCTACCTGAAATTTGTAAGACTAACGCATTGAAGTACTGTTCGATTTGAAAATAGGAAGTATTACACAAATATTTCTGTCTTTCTTCAGTCCTGTCCTGCTCTGACTTTTGTCTCTTTGCATTAAGAGTTGTTGACAAGAGCAAATAGGGTCTAATGGAAATCAGAACTGACTAGTGCTTTTTATCTTATTTGATTGCTATAAATGTACCTTCTGCTCTTTCTTTTGAAAATGTTCTGCCTATATCAAATTAATTAGTTTATAAACAAAGGATTATATCATGATGATTGAATTTAATGTAATATTAGTGGTTAATGATCATATGCAAATCTGTAATCTAAATAGCAGTACCTTGCATTAAAAGATACATAATTGATAAAAAAAATCACAACTCATTTTATTCTGCTTGCAAAGCCATATTAAAAAAAGATCTAACCCAAACAATGAGTTGTATTGAAATAGAAAAAAATACATGAGGCAGGACTGCCAAATTATTTATCTTTCATTAAGGGAGAAAATCATACATAATTATCTATGCTATATAAGCACATTTGCTGCAAGTTGGCACAGAATTGAGCAGTAGTAATAATAAAAAAAATGTAACCCACAACTAAGCTGGATCTAACTAGCTGTTATTAAGTAAATGCTAGAAAAGGGAATACTGAACAAGGAGAATAGTCACCAAATAGTGCTAAAATCTCAATTGCTAAAAAAGGACTACTCATCATTTTGAAGTATAGAAACAAAATTATATGCTTGGAACTTAATCAGTGAGTGGTTATAATGTATGTCTTTGTAGCTCCCCCATAAAGAAATAACAATTGAGTTGCTTTTTAAATTAAAGGGATTTGATGCTCTGAAATTAAGCAGAGCTGTGATGTTTTGTGTTTTTTTTCAGACATTTCTGAAAGATTAAATAGTAAGTATAGACAGAAAATACAAGATCTGAATTTGTGTTTCAAAACATGTTTTGGTTTTTTGTTCCTATCTAAAATCTGTTCAGTAGCTGATGCATCTGAGCAGTATGGGGTGGCATATAGTATCATTTCTGAGATTACAAACCTATAATCAGAAATACAGTCACCTTAAAAACTGTCCATTACATATGATTAGTACGCAAGAGTTTCATTTCCTTCACCATTCCAGTTCATTGGCAGCTATAAATATATATAAAGCTAGATATGTTTTGAACAGCTTCAGTAAAAGAGCAATTGCAGGGCTTTATACCCTTTCAATGAGAGTATATTCTGTAATATACAACAGGATAAAAACTTCAGTTTAGAGACTTTACATACTAGAACACTCATTCTGTTAGATTAATGTTTTAGTATATCTCTGTGTTTCAAAGTGGAATTGCAGAAATTGTTTAAACTTGTTGATACATCATATAATAACAGGAAAAGCATTCATTATTATCCTGATTGAAATCATGTAAAGTCCTTCAGGGCCTCTGAACCAGCATACTGAAAATTCAGAATCATTTGGTCAAAAATGAAGAAACTTTAAGATCTTACCATTTTGAGACTGTTAAAAAATGTGTTAGTGAAGTAAAATTTTAGACAAAATTTAGTGGTGTCTCTTCCTTACAGTCAGTGACTTAGGATTTTTTAATACAGTTATCAGAAGATGGAAACTTCTCTAACTAATATTCTGCTTTTATTTTCTCTATTGGGCTGATGTCTATTGAAGTATTGCATTTTATCCATACCTACTTTGATGATGATCGAATACCTAAGACTAGCTTGAAAAAAAAAATCTGTAATTTGATTTGCTTGTTCTCTTTTGCTGTTCTATTGTAATTTATTCAGTACATTTAATGATTACAGTCAATTGGGCACTGCATGGATAGAATCTGCTTGTTGAACACAAATTAATTCTTCAAGTGAAACCTTGCAAAAATGTATTTCTTACACAATAACTTTTAATTCTAAGCCAAACCCTACCTCATATTTTTGAAAGTTTCTTATAACACGAAAGAAAAAGAAATCCTTTCTTTGTACTCTCCAGAGAATTTTCATCGTACTCTCCATACAGTTATTCAGTTCTGCAAAACTGTTTCTGTGATCAAACCCATAAGAATAAAGATTGTGCTATCTGTAAGTTTTTGTTGGGGTTTTTTTGTTGTTGTTGTTTGGGTTGTGGGTGTTTTGGTTTTTTTTTTAGGTTTGGGGTTTTTTTTTAGTTTTTGTGTGTGTGTGAGTTTTGTTTGGGAATTTTTAGGTTTTTTTGGGTGTGGTTTTGGGGGCTTTTTTGGTTGGTTGGGTTTTTTTTTTTGGGGGGGGGGGGTGTTATTTTTTGTATCAGTATTCTTTTTAGAAGTAACCTCTGCTGTGAAGAAAGGTGAGAGAATGAGGGTTGTTCAACCTGGAGAAGAAAAGGCTCAATGGAGGTCTTACTGTGACCTTTCAGTACCTAAAGGGGGCTATAAGAAAGAAAGACAAAGACAATATTTCATTGGAGCCTGTTGTGACAGGACAAAATGTAATGGTTTTAAACTAAAAGAGGGGAAACTTACAATAGATGTAAGGAAAAATTTGTTTTACCCTGAGAATGATGAAATACTAGAAGAGGTTGTCCAGAGAGATGGAAGATGCCCTGTCCCTGGAAACATTCAAGGTTGGATGGGGATCTGAGCAGGCTAAGATAGATGAAGATGTCCCTGCTCATCGAAAGGAGATTGGACTCAAAGACATTTAAAGATCCTTTCCAAATGAAAACATTCTACAATTCTGTGATTGTATGTTTTAGTTACTTTATATAAATAGAGTATCTCAGAATGGAATGAACTGGAAATAGTCAAGGTTTTTAAAAATTATCACAATATATGAATCATATTGCAAAATCTGGAAGCTTTCAAGAATATGAACCATTCCTATCAATTTGTACACAGCTGCAAGTATTCACATCAGCACTCCTGCAGGCAGGAGGGATGGTTTAAAGGGAGGAGACAGACCCTGAGGAAGGGAAAAAAAAAAAAAAAAAGTAATTTTGCATTGCTTTACTACTTTGCTATGAAATAGATTATTTTACGATTCACCATTATATTCCCTTTACAACTGCAGCATATACAATGAGGACTATGATTAGCTCGTCTCAGTGCAGCTGTGCTCTAAGATGACTTTTCAGAGTGCTGTGTGCAGGGCTGTTACTCGTGCCTTATTTGATTTGTGTTTTGAATTTCCCTAAATCTTTGTGATCTGGATATGGATTTTTCTCTGGGTGAAATCCTGTAGACCAAACACACGCATCAATGATTACTCTGGTGATCAGTGAATGAATATGAAATTTGTAACTCGATGTATTAATTTTCAGCCTAGATTCACAGTGATTTCCCTGAAGCAGGCTGGGCAGGGTGCAATTAATATTGCAGTCTTGCTCTCCACAGCAGAGGTGTTTCTGCAGTGATGTAATTTCCTGATAGTTTTAGAGAATGATTAAATTTGACTACCTTTGATTCATTCACGTAACTAAAGAATACTGTCTTTGTTTTTACTGGCTTTGTGATATTACTAAATTTCTATTGAATGCATAGAACAATGCAAGTTTTCATCAGGAAACAAAATGAAATCTGTTAATCTTGACCTCTGACCAGAAATAGGAAACTTCAAAGGTAATTCTTTAACTGGTAGTCTATAGAAAGAGCAGTGGGAAGTCTTAAACATTTCTCTTTGTCTTTCATATGACAGATTGTGGGCAGACTTGCCTTATTTGGTTGTACTTAGGATGCAGCTTCTGCAAGCTGTTATACTTTTTTCAGTATTTTCATGTTAATTTGCTATATGAGTGATACTACATCTTGATCAGAAGACAATCTGTACTCTTTTAGCTGTATTGCTCTAGGAGTAACAAAAATCTATGCACTGTGTGTAAGGTGGTTTGTATAGCAGGTTCCTTGGAGAGGCTTCAGAAACTTTTACAAGGTGATGCTAACATATCTATGTATGAATTAGGGGAAGGATATGGGCTAGAGTGGAAGAAGGTGAGAAATGAACAGAAATATCAGCAAGATTTTTGATATTATCTTCCATAACATACTCATAGGTAAACTCAAGAAAAGTGTGAGATAAGTGGACTATGAGGTAGATTGATAACTGGTTCAACAACACAAGTTCAGAGTGCCGTGATCTGCAGTGCAAAGTCTAGTTGGAAGGCTGGAGGACCAGTACTGGGTCCAGTTTTGTTGCGTATTTTCATCAGTAACCTGGCTGAAGGGACTAAGTGTACCCTCAGCAAATTGCTGATGATATGAAGCTAGAGTGGGAGGTGAAGGAGGTGGCTGACACACCGGAAGGTTATGCTGCTGTCCAGTGAGTTCTGGGTGAAGGTGAACCTTATGAAGTTCAGTCAGGACAAATGGAGAGTCTCTTATCTGGGGAGGAATAGCACCAGCCACTGGTACAGACAAGGAGCTTTCCCGGTGCAGTAGCTCCACGAAGAAAGACATTGGAGTCCTCGTGGAAAGAAAGTTACCCATGCGGCAGCAATGTGTGCTTGTGGCCAAGAGGGTCAATGGCATCCTGGGGTGAATTAAGAAAAGTGTGTCCAGCAGATCTAGGAAGGTTATCCTCCCCCTCTACTCTGCCCTGGCGAAACTATGTCCAGTTTAGGGCTTCTGTTCTGGAGCACTCCAAATTCCTTTCTTGTCCCCCTCCCCTGTGGGTTTCAATGGGGAGGAGAAGGCACAAAAAACTGTTTCCCCTCCCCGCCCTGCAAGCTTGAAAGGGGAACAGCAAAAGGTGCCTTTCCACACATGTACTGACCTGTGTGGAAGCCTATGCTGAGAATCAGGCTGGTGGTTTTCACGCCCAGTATAAAATGGCAAATGAACAGTTTGTATAGAAAAGGATAAACAGAGCAAGGGAGAAAGCATGTAGTTCTCACCTTGAAAGAGTTCCTGCCTTTACAGAGCTCCCAACAGGACAGGTTCCTGCAATGACAGAATTCCTGTTTTGGACCGTCCTCACTGTTGGATGGCTCCTACCTTTTTACATGGCTCTCTCTTTTGCACAGTCTCTGTTTCTGGGTGGTTCTCCCCACTTTTGCACAATTCTGTGCAAACTTGCAAGCTTAGCAAGTCTGGGGTCCATTTGAGAGAGCTGCTGGCAGCACCCAAACCCAGTTACTCTCAGACCACACAGCAGCCAACTTCCTGGCTGCTATTCAAAACTGGGGAGACCCTAGCAGTTTGGGTCTCCCCTGCCACTGTTGAGGCAGCATCAGTTCCATGAATCTGTGGAAGCTGTCTTGAGACATTTCTGATTTTAGTGTTTTTTCCACCTGGCTTGGACTTCTGTCACATAGATGCAGACTATTGGATATTACTTGCAGTATCAGAAGGTAGCCAAGCAGCAGAGAAATCCAGCAAAACATCATCACCGAATACCTATCTCACCTCCATGAGTAAAGCCTGCTGGTCCCTTAATTTTCTGCTCAGCTTGATTGATAGTGGGGTAAAGCTGTGTTTGTAGCTTAGCCTTTTCCATTTTCTGACTTCCTAAATCTCTAAATCTACCCATAACACCCTGTTGAAGAATTTCTGAGTGAATTAGAACCTGTAAATAAACCTGAACTAATTTTGTATATAGTTTTGGGTTGGGGCTTTCAGGAAAATAAAATAATTCTATTTTTATAATTCCCAAGTTGGTCACATTAATTCCCTGCCTCCATGACAGCTCTTCAATTCAAGAGAGGCAAGGATCTGCTGGAGAGAGTGTGAAAGAGAGCTATGGGGATGGTTACAGGACTTGGGACTTGAACAACTGTCCTATGAGGAAAGACTGAGAGAACTGTGGCTGTTCAGTTGAAAGAAGTCTGAGAGGGGATCTTATCTGTAAATATCTATACCTATAAATATCTGAAGGGTGGATGTCAAGGTGAAAGTGGTAATATCTTTTTCAGTGGTGTCCAGAAATAGAACATGGAACAACAAGCACCAGATAGAACACAGGAGGTTCCCCCTTAACACAAGGAGACAATTCTTTATGGTGAGGGTGATGAAGTTCCGCAGCAGGCTGCCCAAAGAGGTTGTTTAGTCTCCTTCTCTGGTGACTTTCAAAATACTCCTATGGCTGCTCCTGTGTGGTCTGCCCTAGTTGATCCTGCTTTGGCAGAGGAATTGGACTTGATAATCCCTGGAGATGATTTCCAACTCCTAACATTCTGTGATTCTGTGATCACTTCTGCAAGATAAAACTCCATACAACTGTCAACCTTCAGAACAGCAAAGTGAGCTTGCTTTTAAAATTACTGGTGTTGTCACACAGTCCTAGTTCTCTTATTCACATGACTCTCTACTTCTGAGGATATAGCGGAGGACCTCTAACACAAAACAGAGAAATAGATTCTTTTATGTGGCTGCCTGACTCTAAACTGACAACTAAAGCTGTCTTTCAGCCAGTACCTTCTGTGAACAAATTAACTTGATCTTATACAAATAAACATACAATATTCAGTGCAGTTCAAGTGTTTAATATGAACCATTTGCAGAAGTTCTTGATGAGAATTATATCTCTAGCAAATGCTGACTAAGGTGGAATTACATCTCTTTGTAACTGCTTACATACTCAGCAAGGATAGGGGATATGATGGATTGTTAACAGTCAGACCTTAATCTGAAGCTTTGTTTTTCATCTCAAAATTTGATAATAACTTTACATCACAGCCAGCTTAAAAATTTGTGATATTTGATTTATATATATGTATATATATATATATATATATATATATATATNATCATAATTTTAAAGTCCTTCCCAGGAATTAGCCATAGGATTGTATTTGATTGCCCACACTAAACATAAGATGTAGAATCCTGTTCTAGTTCAGCATATACACTTTCATAAATGGAGCAAATCGATCCAAACAAGCCTCTTTGCATTTTTCTTAGGAAAGATGCACTGATGTGCGTGAAGCTGGTAATTGTTACAGGATGTAATTTCAAAACATCTGACCTTGAACTTGGAGTGTCCCTTCTTTGTCCAATGTATATGAGAAGAACAATTTATTCCTGCTTCAGTTTAGTAGTCAACTTGTCTTGAATAGTCTATTGAAATGAACTGAACAATCAAACCTATTCTACCCTCTACTAGCAACATGACTTTACTCAAATCCACATTTTGGAAAGTGTAAATCCCACTGTATTCTTACTGTTCCCTTTGCTTGCGGTGAACAAGGTTGTGAATTGTGAAGCTGGATTAATTACTTACTTTCACCTGTCTTGGGTTCTAAACACTGAGCTAGGCTGCTGTTGGTTAGCATTAACATAAGGTATGTTATTACTCATGTTTAAGTATGTAAATGAAACACATGTAAAACATTATTGTTGCAAGAGTAATGAGAATTAATAACAATAAAAATTTTTTTTAAGAAGAACAGAGAATTCACATACACCATAAAACAAAAAATGGCCGGGCACACCTCTCTCTCCCCCCCATCTGCAGCTGATGTAATATAATCCCTGTTCTTTTTCTTCCCTGCTATTCTCTTCTCTGTTGTTCCCTCTCCCTCTCTCCCCTCTTCTCTCTCTCCCTTGGTTTTGTTCAACGTTATCCCTTAATAAATAGCTCTTGGTGATATTTGGTCTTATTCGCACCTTAATTTCACAACACGGAAATCTAAAAGAACCAGTCTTTCTCCTCTGGACAGAGATACTGTTAATCTCTGTTCTCTGGATCTTGACAGATGGCAAAGCTTTCTACCTATTTAAACACAAAGTTTTGTAAATATTAACCATGTAACTACACATGTGCATGAATATTAATGTTAATGGAAAACACTTTCTTTTGTATGCTACTGTGGCAACCACAATGGGACATGGCCCAAGGAGCTTGATTTATCAGACATGAGCTGAAGTTTTGGGATGGCTTACAAGTTAAAAAAGAGAGTGCTTCCTGAGTTCACTGCTAGTAGACAATATGCGGATCAACTTTCTGCGCCCAAAAGTAGTGTTGATGTGGTAACAAAACTCTCCATGGGATACCCTAAGAAGTGGGATGGACTTAGTTTGCAGGGAAGTTGTTTGCAGTTTTTTGCTTTACTTTGTTCTATAGTCCGCTCATTTTTCTTCAGCTTGTGCTGAAGTCTCAGATTTCATTTGAATATGTTTGAGAACACCAAAACCTTAAGGAAAGATCAGGTCAGAAGACACTATGGTGAGTCTGACATCAGAAGGCTTTACAGGCTTAATGAAACATAAACATATAGTCCCTATGGATTTACACTCAACAAATTGCAAAATTATGTCTCACAAGAGGAATTTATGTAATTTCTGAGTAATATTTGGACTTGACTGCTGTTACAAGACCCTCATTGAACTTTGAAGGTGTCCTGATTATTTCAATACAGCTTATCACCTCTTTGACTTTACATGGACATAGTTTGAGTCTGTTATAATGATGTTTATTCTGATTAAAGTGAGATGGAAACTAGGACTGCACAAGGCTAACTAAGGATAACTATAAAAGATTACAATATGAAGTTTCCCACTCCATACATTTTAACTTCTTCAGATGGCAGCATTTCAAAATATCAGGGAAGAAATTTGCAAATGAATAAATTCCTATGCCTAATGATATTTTCTCTCTCTCTAGTCTTCTATTTGCAAGAATTCTAAATTTGCACCCATTTGTAGTCTTCTCTTTCTTAAATGAAAAAGCAAAACCTTTTCAAAACCTCTTCCAATCATTTCCTTTCAAAATAAAGGAACCACCACACACATCTCATCTGACATACCAGAATCCAATTTAATGTCATTCAAATGAAGATAAGTGCTGAAGACAGAAATGTTTAAAGGAAGAATACAAATTCAGCTTTCCTATATATACATTCCACTTCTGCCTGTAAAACCTGGAACACATTATTTATTATAGCCTTTCACTATTCAAAATTAAGTACAACCTTCATTTGAAATAGATTTGACCTTATTGAGAATAAACATTTTGGAAATTAGCGACCAATTTAGATCTTGCTCCACCATTCTGTTTATACATTTATTTAAACTGACATTGCAGCCAAAGCACTCTTATTCTTAATCAAGCATGGCTTCCCTGTGACATTGTTTCTGGCTTTTGCTAATACCTCAACCTTTGATGGGGTGCTAAAGATTTTGAACAGAAAAAGGACAAAGCAGTTTTGTTACTGAGTTTTCCATTAAAAATATGTAAAGCCTCTTTCTTTGACAATTTAAAAGTTATTACAATATGCTCAGGAAAACTGAAAATTTCTACAGCTTCAATGTTTCCCTTGGAATGTTTGTCTGTTGTACTTGTGACCTTGTCTAAGCATCCTTTCAGGCTTCTGTAGAAAAGTGATGAAGGCAGATGTAACACCATCTCTACTCTTACAGATGATCAATGGAAAAGATGTACGAAGAAGTTTCATTTGGTCTGACTAACATTACTTTCTTCTGTGGTAGCTAATTACCAAACTCCTAGGTTTCTGGGGAAAAAAGAGTGGATGACAATTTGATACATTATATAATAAATGATATCTTGTTTATCCCCTTTACTGCTTATGATCCATTGCAAAGGAGAAATATAAAATTCAAGTCTATAGGTTGCACTTCTTCTTAAAGAGTACTGCAGGTTAATGTAATGGTAATTGGTATTACGATGTACAGACACAGTGCTGGTTCTCTTGTTTTCACATCTAACTCATGCAAAAATAACCTCAGATGACACCTTGCATATCTGTGCACATGTATATGGAAAGGAACAGTCTGTGAAGATCTATACTAGAATTTGAAGTTAGTGCTATGACTTATTAAGTATGGTTTTCCAGACAGAGACTTTTCAATTGCCACAAATAGACATTTTAATGAAGCTCTTGGCACTGTTATTTTAATTTTTAGCTCAGATCTCCTGCTTTACAGCGCCTAACAATGACAAAATATAATTCAAATTTCTTATGGCAGTTGAAGAGTATGTGTAGAATTATCTTTGGCAAATGATTGGTGTCTCAGGTTTTTGTTTCGTTTTGTTTTTTGTCTTTGAGAATGAAATTTCCTGCTTTGTTCCAGGTTTACAGCACAAAAATAAGTTCATTAGGTCAAAGATATATCAATACTCTCTGTGAAGAGAAACAACTGACCACCCAAATACTAGCATCTGGCCTAGATACTTGGTTAGTTTTCACAGCATATCTGTTTAGATGTAACACCCTTACAGAGTGTTTAAACTATGATTTTAGAAGAAATGCATGTGAAAAATCAACTGTACGGAAGTTTGGAAACATACATTTCCTATGATTCACATTTGTCAAATCCATCAGTATTTCACCTTTAAAGCAACTTCACGCAAGTAATCATAGGAAATCTTTCCAGTTTGATTTATTTAACACACTGCACAAAGCATTTTTGGTGGATGGGTTTTTTTGTTTTGTTTTTTTGTTTTTTTGGTTTTTTGTTTGTTTGGTTTTTGGGGTTTTTTTTAGGAAAAAAGATTATATTCTCTTATTAAGATATCTCTAAGCATTTCAAGAAGCAGTGCTGAGAGCTGCAATACCAGCTCAGTCAAACCTCTGATATTTGCTGTTATCTCCATGCATGTTTACAGCAGCCGACATATGAAAAAACTTGAAAATAATTTGAGCTTGTACGCTATGAAATAAACCCATTTTGAATCTGAATCTGGCTGTCAAGTTGCTCTGTTGGGTTAATCTGACACAAAATGAAAGCATACAAATTAAAGTAAGTTTTGGCAAGCTTGAAAAGATGGGCGCACATCTGCAAGGCAAGTGATTAGCTTAGTGGTGTCTTTTCAAATATCATCCAAGAGTCCCTTCCCCTATCCATACAGAAACTAGTCCTTTTTGTTCTTCAAATGTTTATTTATAGGATTTTAACAGGGAAATGGAGGAAAGAGGGCTTGGGACTTTGATGATAGTGGAAGTCTGCACACCCTAAATGTGGTAAAGGAGATAAGCATTATAGGATTAAAAGGGCATGACGAATCAGTATTTCACTTGAGGGACGCAATTTCAGTGTGAGATTTCCCTTTGGCTATGAAAGCAGGAGATTTGACTAATATATTCTGCAAAGGAAAAATAGTATCAGGAAAGGTGGGAGTTTTTTCACTGACACATGATTGATTGCCTTTGGAAAACAAAGAAGGGAATCATGTGGCATGGGGTGGTACTACTCCTCTGGAAATGTCTTGTGATCTCATGACTTACACTATGGCTTTACACAGTGTCTTTCAGTCGAGGGTGCACAGAACAATACATATCAAAAAGGAGATGAAAAAAATATTTGAGGGTTTGGCTGCTTGCTAACAGTAAAATGTTTCTTGTGCTGAATATCTTGCTTAGAGTTTGTGTGCTGGTTTAAGGCTAATTGGAATATTTTAATAGAGAAAATTAT